>PVJX010049059.1:0-11259 GCA_004027295.1 Dolichotis patagonum
AAAAAAAAAAAAAAAAGAAAGAAAAAAGAAAAAGAAAAAGAAAAAAGCACAGACTAGATAATTTCAAAAACGCAAGGGCTAGGGATTTAGCTCAGTGGCATAAGCACCTACCTGGCAAGTGCAAGGTCCTAATTCCAGTACCAAAAAGAAACAAAGAAAGAAAGAAAAAAGAAAAGCTTTTTCAGCACCATAAGCCTCTGCATGGCAAGCACAAGTCTGTGAGTTCAATTCCTGGTACCAAAAAAAAACAAAAAACAAAAAAGCAGAGGGTTACATGGTTCCTGTGTCCAGAGGCTGAGGAGTCCCAGAGTGGGGTGCCAGCATGTGGCAGGGCCTTCTTGCTGCACCATGACATGGCCCGGAGGATCATGAGGGACAGCGTGGCTCTCTCCCCTCACAAAACCACTCACACCGTCCTGGTGCCCCGCATGAACCATCCATGCCTAACTCCCAGAGGTCACAACAGAAGCACACGGATTTAGAGATGAACTTTTCAGCACAAGAACACTGAAGGTAAATGTTCAAGCCATTACACCATCGTTACAAACTAAATTCAAGGTCAGTCTGAACTGCATAGCAAAGCCCTGTCTCAAAAAAACAAAAAAAGAAAAAGAAAAGAAAGGGAAAAAAAACGTTGGGGAAAAAAGCAAATAGATCTCCGAGAAATAAAAATTATAATAAAACTAAAAATGAAGATAAGATTTAATAGTAGAATAAAAACAGTTAAATAGAGAATTAGAAACTTAGAAGGCAGAATTTAATAAATAGCAAAGGCATAGACAGCGGGGTCAGTGCCAGGGTCTCTGAAGGAGGTAACCAGGAAACGAGTGTCCAGGCAGCATCAGAAACAATCTGTCTTCATATTGTGTTTGTAGGATAAGCAGTAAAGGCTTGTTGAAGAAAACTGAAACATTATGGATAGCTGACAGAAAGGTCACCTAGAAAAAGGAGACATTTAAAAAGATAGAAAAGATAGGCTTGTGGCACACACCTGTAATCTCAGCACTCAGGAGGCTGAGGGGGGATTGCTGCAAATTTGAGGCCAGTTGGGCTACATAGTGAGTTCAAAGCCAGTCTGAACTGCACAGTGAGACCCTGTCGAGAGAGAGAGAGAGAGAGAGAGAGAGAGAGAGAGAGAGAAACAGAACAGGAGAGAGATTAGCTTGATCCTGTGTCTCACATATAAATATTTACATTTTACCTAGTTTTATTAATTATTATATTCTGTTTATTACTTTATTCATTTTCTTAACAAATATTTATTGGACACATGTAGTGGAAGACATCAGAGATACAAGATTGGAAAAAAAACAAACCACGCACTCGCTCCGGTCATCACCTGGTTGATGAGTTACGTAGAAAGGCAGAGAGGAGACATAAACGAGTTCAGCTTTGGAGCGCAGGCAAAGGGAAGAACTGACCTGGAAAGAGAAATTAGCTTAGGTGAAGCTATGGTGGGCGAGCGTTCCAAGCAAAAGACAAAGTATGTAGAAAGTTCTGGAGGAAAGAAAAAAGAAATAAAACAGGAAAAAAGACCAATGTGCCTCAAGCAGAAGCGGGGCTGGTCAGGAGCGAGGGACCCCGATGCAGGCATGGGAGAAAAGACTGAGGCCCAGGAGCCAGTTCGTGGAAGAAGCTGTGAGTCAGCGCGCAAGACCGGGACCTATGAAAGGGTAGCAAGTGTTAGGCGAGATTTAAAAAGGTAACTGGCTGCAGCACGGAGAGATGGGCACAGCAGGGCGGAGTTTGTGGTTACTGTTCCAGCAATCATTCTTCTCCTGCATCCTCTAACTGCAGTCATTAAGCTGGAAAATTTGACCCCATCCAGCTTCTGGAATAGGTTCTGATGGACATAGAGGAAACAAGATGAACTCCTGGGCCAAAAACACTGGTCAAGAACAAGTCTTTAAAAAAAAAAAGCCAACTGATCAGCCTGTGGCATTCCCTACTGTGGGTGGCGTCCAGCGTGACCAGGGTTTGCTTGGAATCCTGGGATGCATGCTCTGGCAAGAGTGGTGCAGTCTGTGAACCATGGGGCCTCTTGGTTACCATGACAGCCGCCAGGCTAAGGGGGAAGTTGTACATTCAGAGAAAAGAAGAGAGAGGATCTGTCAGAGAAATGGAACAAGAACCCTTGTCAAACCTCACCTGAAAGCCATGCACTTCTCATCTCTACATGAGCTGAGCTGAGTCAGATTTTTGGTTGCTGCTGAGAGCGTTCTCCCATTTTTCAAGCTCATCCTGAGGTACCGTATGATCCCTAAGTGATGTTGCTACTTTTTAGGCCTCAGAGTGAGTGTTTTTCCTATCAGCATGTGAATACTTTATGTACAAAGCTACATGTAATAAGATCAGCTACCAGGAATGTGGCAAATATTTTTCCCAATGTTCTGTTTTCCCTTTTGTTTTGTTTAGGATAGACACTGGCTTCCAAATGCTTTTAATTTTCAGTTAGATAAATCCACTGACTGCCTCCTTTGTAGATTATTTTATGTCAGAAAGTCAGAGCAGACTTTGCCCTACCCTGAGCTGTCCAGAGCTTAGATGGACCCCAGGGGCACTGGGCATAGTCCTTGGATCTGACTACAGAGCTTGGTCATGGGTCAGCACTTGTTCCGTGATGGCCCGGGAAGTCAGTCCCAGGGCAATGGTGATGCTGGGAGTCAGGATTCTCTCTCTCTCTCTCTCTCTCTCTCTCTCTCTCTGCCCCTCCCCCTCCCACATGGGGTACTCTGCTGGTCAATGGAAAACTGCATACTTAGCACTGTCTTGCTAGCATTAGGGAGGATCTGCTAGAAAATGAGATGAGCACAGGGTAAAGCAGAACTAAGAGATGATGAAAGAGAGATGGTCCCTAGACTGTCCTAATCAGGACCCTAACTTTTGGCCTTTTCATTACATAAGCCAGTAAAATTCCATTTTAATTTATTTCATTGCTATTCATGTATTCACCACTTGCAACCTAAAGAACTGGGCGAGGGAAGGCATGAAACATCACCCCACCCTCAGGTGGCGCTTTAGAGACCTGGGCTTCCCAGCCGTCCTTCTCAGAGTTCCTCACCCAGAGCTTTCCTTGCCGGTGCACGCTCGTCTCTAGCTCAGCAGTGGCTTTCTGGTCATCTCCAGGGACTCTTATTGGAGGTGGAGGTGAGGTAAGAAGGCCAGAATGATAGAGAGCACAACAATGCTAACTGAGAGAGTGTCCTGACATCCAGTGATATACACCAGCGATGTGAACACGTGTTAGCTCTGTGTTAGGGATCTCCAGAGAACCAGTGGATGTGTATCTGATCAGTAACAAACCTGGCTCAAGGTGATCAAAATATACCATGAGCGTGTAAAATTTATTGCAATAAAAGACACATTGCCATTAATCACTTTCAAAATACCCGTACACACACACACACACACACACACACACACACGCTCTCAACACCCTTATCCCATCATTGTTGCTATTTTCTGAGGCACTTCTGGAAGTACTCTCTAGCACTTACAAGATACAAAACTACAGTGAATGCTGCTACCACCGGCCATCGAACACAAAGGCAAGCTCATAACGTTAGTGTGCCCTTTCCACGGTATTCACCGGTTCTGGCACTATATGACTTCTAGCTCTTCCCCAAAGTCAAAAGGACCACGATAGGGAAACATTTTTAATCAGTTCAGGACAGTAAGGTAGCCTCAACACCTCAATCAAAGATACTCCTGATAGAGGACTTTTAGAATGTTTCATAAATACCCATTTTAATAATGAAATACTGCCTTTAGGAAATGGAGTCACCAAATCACTGATCTGAGCAGTTGACATATTTGTGCTGGCTCAGAGAGGTAAGAGAAGAAGAAAGCACAAACAGCTCTAAATCGATGTGGCTTTGGTGAAGCAAGATTGACCAGTGTCCCTCGTGTCTGTGCATTCTGTTCTACTTTCCTGTATATATAGTCGTACAAAAGGACAAAGGAGGCCTAACCCACGTCAAGTCTTTCTAGAGGTTGGCGAGGTTGCCAGAGCTATAATAGAAATAGAATCAGTAAACTCACATGCTGAGCGCACTTTGGGATAAAACTCAGTAGAAAAAATGTTCATGAAGCCACTCAGGCAATGAAATTGTTAAAGTCCCCAGTAAGTATTATACATGCATCTATCTTTCTCCTGACTTAAAAAAAGATGGAAAGGGGGAGAGTGCTAGGATAGTGTGTTTCTATTAGATGACCCTTTAAAATCAGAGTCTTTTGTGAAGTCTATGTATGCAATTTATCCAGTGCCACTATACTAATGGAAAATTTAAGTTTTTGTTGGAAACATCTTGTCTCTCTGAATGTTCAAAGTCACACATGTAAAAGTCAAAGGCCATAGTAATGCCCTTTACATATTTGCAGTGATTTCATAGAAATGGTTGCCTTTTGGGAACGGTTGGCCAGTGCCCAAGGTGGAGGGTGAGCTCACACTGGGTAGCCGTCGTTCTAGAGTGCATTTTAGCTACCAGGGCTGGGTACTGAGGGAAAGCCCGAATGCCCAAAGTTTTTAGAAGCCGAAAATGATCTCTATAGAAAAACACTTGCAAAAATAAAATAAAAAAGAAATACACTTTTACTAGCTTTTAGAAAGAACTGTCCTCCAGAAGTGGCCTCTGTCAGTCCCCTGTTGGAGCTGGCTGTGGTCCTGAGCTTGGTCCCTGGCATGGTGAAGAGGGCCTTGCGCTTGCGTCTGCGCCTCTGGAAGATAATTTGAGCTTCTCATCAAGGGCGTAAACGTGCCCTTTTGGTAAAGTGCGTGAGCTTCTCTGCATGAGGTTCACACGGGTTACACAGCATCTGGCCTTTGCAGATGTCCTGAGGTAACAACGCGGGATCAAAACTAGAGGCGATGCGTAGACACACACGTAAAGTGTCTTTTGTGACAGTGGTGGGAAAGCGGCATCCCCGTCCTGGATTGCTGCGTCTCCTCTGAGCGGGGTGCAGCAGGACCCACCGCTAAGCTGGCTAGGAGAGGGAGGAAGCACGCACAGAGGGACACAGGCGGTGCTCGCATTCCGATTCGCGTTCTGGAGAGAGAGCCCCCACGGTGTGCGCTGTGCCTTAGGGACACCTTAGTAACCCAGCGAGAGCGCGCCTTCTTGCTAACAGCTTCACGGCACCTGCTCTCAGAAACGCGCTCAGTGTACTCTTGCTCTCTGTCTCCTGTTAAAGTGAGCACTAAGGGAATGCAGTTTTTCAGATGTAACCCTGCTACTACTTCTGTCTGGAGGTCTGTTGCCACTTTTATCTTCAATGAAATTTTGTCCTCAAGAAAGGCAGGATTATAATGGTCGTTCTAAACAGATCAAGCTGGTGCAGTGTGGCCTTAATCAAAAACACCCTTGGAACAACCATTTGAAAGAAAACAAGACAATGTGACAGATAGTGAAGATCTCTGGTTGTCTAGCTTTGAAATTTGTGCTTTCTTATGTCCCATTCAGTTCTGTTTTATTGCGTTTAATTTTACTCCCTTTTAAAATTAAAAAAAAAAACCCACCCTTGGAGCTCTGGGGTTTTAAATTGGTGGATATCTGTGCCATGCACTAAAGCCAGGCATGTGGCAAGGTCATGCAAAGCAGCGTGTCTTCTATGCACCTGCAGGGCCTGGGGACACTTCCAGCTGAGCTGCTGATGACTGCAAGTGACTGTGCTCTTTGCTTCTTGTGTTTACTGTAATGCACATATTAACTTTTTTAAAAAATAAAGATTATATTTAAAACAAAAAAATTAGCTCTCTAATTAACCACTCATCACTGATGCAGGATGTGCGTGTGTGAGGTACTAGAGCTGAACCCAGGGCTGAGCTACATGTCTACCCTTTTTATTTTTTTGACACAAGGTCTTGCTAAGTCAATAAATTGCCCAGACTGTGCTCAAACTTGAGATCCTCCTTGAGGGATTACAGGCCTGTGCCATCCTTTTTTCCTAGATGGAACCTTGAGCAAGGGCTCGAATCCCTGGAGACAGGAGTCTGCACTCAGAATGGAGAGCACCCTGCCAGCTCACCACACTGATGGGGTGGAGGGAGCAGCACCCCGGGGTGTCTCCCATCAGGGCGTGTTCTCACCTCTCAGCTGAAGGTGACACCCATGGCTGCCTGGGACTCAGTGAGTCTGCAGCCCTTGGCAGGAAATAGAACCACTCCCTCGGCAGCCTGTTTTCAAAGAAATGCAAACCCGGACACTTGAAGAGCTGTTGCTTCCAGCAGCGTCTCTGAGGGGCCCCAGGGGTGCCATGGAGGGGCAGCTTTTCCATTTAGCTTTGCTTATGTTATCTAGCATGAGTCCTGTGTCCCTCAGCCATCTGTTGCCTGCCTGTCAAGAGAGGGTGACTGTTACTGCCCCTGCCTGGGGAAAGCGGATCAGGGAAACAGTGACTCACCTTCCTCCCTGGAGACCCTATTTATTTGTTATCTTCTCCACAGAGTGAGCTCTGAGCCTTCTCCCAGTCCTAGGCCAGCAGTCCTGCCTCATCCCCCTCACCGATGGGGGGGGCATTTATTTTGCATAGTTATTCATCTGAATCCCACATAATTTGTTAGAATCCTAGAAGAAGACAAGACTGGTTTTATGAATTTCTCCATTCCTGGGAGAACAGACATGAAAATGGTTCAGATCTGGTCCATCGGAGCGAGCAGAGCAGGAGGAAAGTGGAGCTCTGGATTCTGGAGCTGTCTCTGAGCTACGTTGCAAAGGCTGAGTCAGAGTGGGGAAGAAGCAAAGGCAGAACCCAAGCCCAGAGCAGCAGGCCCGTGGGCTGAGCGGCCTTCGCCTCTCGCTGGGCTGGGGCCCCAGGGCTGGAAACTGGTTTCTGTGCACTACAACCCTGAAGGAGACTAACAGAGAGGATCTGTCGATCAGCTCAAGGCGGCACGGGAGCAAAGGGCACCTTAGCTTCGAGACTAACAATCACAGCAGTCGGGGGAACATTGTGGAGAAGCTGCAGGAGATTAGGCCAAGTAGGAACAGAGTTTAAAATGTAAAGAAAACAGGGCAGGACGCAGGAAGGGGAAATGTCCCTCCTCTCCCGCACCCTTGCCAAAGCCTCTCTCTGCTCCCCTGCAGAGAGTGGCCTGCAGAAGGAGCTGGAGAAGGAGCTGCCTCAGACCCATTGAACTAAGGCTCTTCCCAAAGTGGGAGGACCCTAAAGGCTGCAACCTGCTAGAGTTGGACCAGGTACAGAGGGAGTCGTCACTTCCAGGGGAGAGGAGAAACCGTGAAGCTCTGGGAGGAAGGCAGGAGGAGGTCAAGGAAGGAAAGAGAGGTAGTCTGTACCCTCCACCCACCATCGGGATGACCCATGCAGGGCTGGGCAGCAAGGACTGGGAGCACAATGCCTACTCTGTAGTTTCTGTCATCTCTGGAATTCCAGAGTCATAAATGGTGCAAACTCTTTTTCATCTTAATTTGTTTGGACTGGGGATTGAACTCAGCTGCCTTCACGGTGAGCTACATCCCCACCCCCTTTTTATATTTTATTTTGAAACAGCATCTTCCTAAATCACTAAGTTGCCCAGGCTGGACTGGAACTTGAAATCGTCCTGCCTTAGCTTCCCAGTGTGCTGTGCTCTAGATTCTGGAGCTGACCCGAGCTACATTGTAAAGGCTACGTCGGAGTGGGGGATTACGGGCAAGCTTCCCAGCTGCTAGAATTACAGGCAAGCGCCACCACGCCCTGCCAGGTAGAAACTCTTGATCTCCCACAGGTTTGCTCTCCTGGCAGAGATAGAAAGGAGGACAGATCCACGCACCACGCTGTGCCCTGGCTCAGGCCTGCACTCCCACACAGCCCACTGCTTTACCTGCCTCGGCAGCTTCTAGAGGTGAATGAGTGTCGCTTCTGGAGAACAGTTTGAGGGTGCATCTGCCAAGGGCTAGGGGTGCACATCTGACACAGACATATTCTTAGGGCCTCACTTCACAGTGGTGGGCGTGGGAAGCTGGCGGCAATTATGAATTTGGGGAGTCCCACTGTGGTGGAACATGGGGTGAGCCTGGGCCACTAGAGGGAAGCAGTCTAAGGGCACTGTGGTCTCTAGGGAGCTTCTGTCTCTGGAAGGGGGCAGCTCGTCTCTAGCTGGGTCACCTCCACTGGGTCACCCTGTGCATGTTAGCTTGGCTCCCTCCCTAGCTCTCCACAAGGGTCACCAACTCAGAGAAACCCTGGGCAAACAGCACCAGCCACCAGGTCTTGCGTCACCGTCTCCTTTCATTCTCCATCACTGAACTAACTTCACCACGTATGTGCCACATCCTTGGCTTTGTGCCCTTGATAGAGGAACCACCCGTAACAGCTCAATCCGATGCCGGCCCTCGTGCCGCGCAGTGCTGTCCTCCTGCCCTGTGCTGTCCTCCTGCCCAGTGCTGTCCTCCTGCCCTGTGCTGTCCTCCTGCCCTGTGCTGTCCTCCTGCCCTGTGCTGTCCTCCTGCCCTGTGCTGTCTGCGTTTCCCCGGCTGCTGTCACCAGCATGCAGTTCAGCTTGCATCTGAACAAAGGAGGGGAACGAGCTCTGCGCTACAGGAGCGAAGCAGCCCAGTCAGGAGGATGATCTAGAGGACCTCAAGAGTACGTGACATTGGCCGGGGGTGGGGGGCAGGCGCTAGTGGGTCTCGCAGGTCTCTCTACCTTTGAAATGTACTCTTCAGAGTCAAATGGAAAACTTTGCAGGTGCTTGGAAGAGATGGAATATGACCTGGTTAGTCCAAAGATAGATAACTTGAGTGAGACACAATTTCATTCCTTACAATCATTCATTTAAAATGTACAGTTCCGGGCTGAGGAGGGCTCCACGGTGCAGCGCTTGCCTAGCATGTGCAAGACCTTGGCTTCCAGCCTCAGCACTGCAAAAACAGAAAGAAATAAAGTTAATTCAATGATTTATATTCTCAACTTATATCACCACAGTCAACTTTCAAACATTTTCGTCACTTTAGAAATAAGCACTCTACTGTTTAGCCCTTACCCTAATCTCACATCACGGCCTTCCCCAGCCAGTGTAGACGTCTACTGACCTACTTCCTGTTTACACTTATTTGCCTGACCTGGAAATTTCCTACAAATGAAGTAACGTCATATGTGGTCTTCTGTGACCACTTTGTCATTTAGCATAATGTCTTCAAGATTTAGCCCCATTGTAGCATGTATCCGCGCTTTTTTGGCCAAGTATCCACATGTGTTGTCTCCAAATGCTCCTATCTATTGTATGCATATGCTACGCTGTGATTATCCTCTCATGGGTTAAGGGGCCTCTGGGCTGCTGTGCATAATGCTGCTATGAACTTTCACGTACAGATCTTTGTGTGAACAGGTGTTTGGTCTGGGGATTACGTACCTAAGCGGAATTTCTGGGTCCACTGGTAACTACCCCACGATCAGCCTTTGTGAAAATGCTGGATCGCTTTCCTGAGCGGCCGTAACATCCTACACTCCTGCCGGCAGCATATGAGGATTCTTTCTTCAAGTCCTTGCTAACCCTTGTTATCTAATTTTTAAAACATTCACTGTGGGTTGGGCACAAGTGTTATCTCACTGTGGTTTTGATTTGTGTTTCCCTGATGACTGCTGATACGGGCAGCCTTTCGTATGCTTTGTGGCCATACATTCTCTCATTCTTCGGTTTGCCCTTTTGGTTTCTAAGTTTTTAATTTAGACAAAATCCAATGTGTCTATTTTTGTTTCTTTTGTGGCTCGGGCCTTCAGTGTCATTAAAGAACACACGGCTGGGCTGGGGCCGTAGCTCAGCAGCACAGGGTGGACTGGCAAGGGTGAGGTCCTGAGTACAATGTTCGGTTCCAAACAAATAAAATAACATAAACATAAAGAACACACTGCTAAACCCAAGGTCATGAAGATGCACACCTATGTTTTCTTAAAGTTTGTAGTTTGGGATCTAACATTTACATCTTTGGCCGCCTTTGATTTAGTCTTTCTGCATAGTGTGAGATAAAATGTGAGATACATCCTCCTGCACGTGGTGATGCAGCCATCTGGATACAGGCAGCTAAGTTAAGTAGAAATATCATAGGCGGCCAGACCGAGTCAGATGCTCAGAGAAGTCAGTGCTGAGGATGGGAACACGTCACAACCACGGCTGGCTGGACGTACATTCTTCGAAGGCCAGGCCTCAGGACAAAGGAGATGACTATACCTGCACACTTGCCCAAGGCCTGGCCTCCAACAGATGCACCCCAGCCACAGCTGTAATGCGATCTCATCCTCCGCCCCAACCCTGTCTGCTTACAGCAGTTCTGCCTAACTTAGCTGTCTGTGATACCTCCAGCTTCCATGTAAATTTTAGAATTAGCACACCAACTTATACAAAGACGGGCTTCTGATAGGGACTGTATTGAACCTAAAGCTCAATTTGGGAAGTATAGCTAGCCTAACAATATTAACTCTTCTCTTCTGCACTTGTTTAGATCTCCTTTAACCCCTTTCAACACTATTGTGTAAGTTTCAGAGTAAAAATGTTATACTTCCTTTATTAGCTTTATTCCCAAATGCTTGATTTTTATTAACGCTATATTAGAAACAAAATTGTTTTCTCAGTGTCATTTTTAGAGTGTTCATTGCCAAGTGTATCAAAACACAATTGATTTTTCCATCTGTGTGTGTACCACACATCCTGCAACCTTGCCAAGCTCATTGCTTAGTTCCGGTTCCCCAAAGTGGATCTTTTAGAATTTTCCACGGACGGTAGAAGATCACCTCGTCTGAGAAGACAGTTTTACTTCTTCCTTTCCAATATGAATGCCTCTAATTTCATTGTCACGTCTTTACTTAACTCATGCGTCAGCAAATTCTTCGGGTGACGTTGTTGAAAATTCCAAATCATAGAGCGTGGAGCAGGAGCCCAGGTGAAGAAGGACTGTAGCTGGGCTCCAGGTGGCCGCCGAAGAAAGGCCACCAAGCAGCTCAAGATGCTCCTTCTCAGTTCTTCTCTCCTTCATTTCTTTTGTCTTCCTGGCCGTCATGGTGACTTTTCTTTGAGCTTTGTCCAATCACAAAGGCAGCGCTAACTTTCTGATGATCTTCTCCTGATAAAATTCTTAGCAAGCGTTTCTGCATGAAGGAAGCAGAAGCCTGTGCATCCTGTCTGTGAGGAACAGGCTGTGAGAGAGGCCTGGCAGAGGAAGGCCTGTCTTTATGACAAGGAGAAGTATCCACTGCTGGGCTCAGACAGCTGCAACCCTCAGCAGCCAGCTAAAGATAACCCAGGCCGGAGCCCTGCCCAAGCTGGGG
>PVJX010049060.1:0-11209 GCA_004027295.1 Dolichotis patagonum
CCAAGCCCCGCCCCGCCCCCCACCTGTAGAAGAGCACGTAGGCCTCCGCATGCTGCACCACCGTCTCGTGCACCTCGGTGACGTACTGGTCGTCGAACTCGTACCACTGGCCGTTGATGACGTTCTGGCAGTAGGCGATGTAGTGGCCGCCTGGCGGAGGCGACAGCAGGGTCACGGGGTGCAGGGGGTCGGAGGGCGAGGACCGGGGCTGGCCCGGGGCCACTCACTGCCTGCCGTGCCGTGGTGGCAGATGACGGACAGGAGGTCGTAGGTGGTGACCTGGGAGGTGCACTCCTTGGCCAGGAAGGGGCGCAGGTCGAGGCCCTCGAGCGGAAAGGACACGTGGCTGCTGACCTTGAAGGAGTAGGTCAGCTCGTGCCGGAAGCGTTTCAGGTGGATGCACAGGATCTGGGGGGAACGCGGGGTCACGCACAGGAGCCCGCCCCCCCAGGACTCCCCCTGAAGCACCACTGACAGCCGGTGACTGCCATGGAAATGGCCCCCGAGGACCCCCCAGGGCTCTGGGACTTGGGGCACCACCTCCCCCACCAGGCAGTGGCGTGGGCGCTCACCTCGGGCAGCTGCAGGACCTTGCAGTACTTCACACCGTTCCGCAACCTGGGGACACAGAGCGCGAGTCAGCGTCCCCTGGGACCCTGGGACGCATGGGGACAAGGTGATGACAGTGAAGGGGCACTGGGCAGGCCCCCCAGAATGGACACTCACTTCTTACAGCGCTCACAGCTGTACATGTTGTCACCTGCGCACAGGACAGACAGCCAGGGTCAGCAGGGCCGGACACGGGGGGAGCAGGGTTAGGGTCCAGGCGGAAAAGAACCAAAGGCTCATGGCGCCCAGCCACCGCTCGCCCCTAGGCCGGCTGCTCTCCCCAGCCGAGCAGTGCACAGGTGTGCGGACCGGAAGCTGGGGCACTGCCAGAGGGGACGGAGATGCACGGCCTCCATGGTCAGAGTGCAGTGGCCGCCGTCAGGACCAGACTCCCCAGACTGGCCATGCTCCGCTGGGTGTGAGCAGAGAGCGGACAGGACTCTCTGCCCAGGCCGGTAGCAGCCACACTCGCAGAAACTCAGCGTGGACACAAGCCAGGTCCACCGAGGGACGGACGGGCGCGGCATGAGCGATCCAGAGTAGAGTACAACTCGGGCTTTAAAAACGGGGCCTGTGGATTTAGCTCAGTGGCTTAGGCAGGCTCGAGGTCGTGAGTTCAATCCCCGGTACCACGGGGCCCGTTTGCAACAGGCTGAGCCTGGAGGGGCCTGGGGGGACAGCATGCTGAGGGACAGACCATCTTTGTGAGGCAGGGTCTCGCTGTGCAGCTCAGGCTGGCCTTGAGCTCACTTGGTAGCCCAGGCCATGGCAATCCTCCTGCCTCAGCCTCCCAAGCCACCATGCCTGGCTTTATGACAGTAAATTCTGTGTTACTTAGATTTTGCCACAATTAAAAATTGAAAAGGAGAGGAAAGTTGATTTCTCAAAGGTAAATAAAATTCTGAACAGCTAACAAAAAATAAGAGAGGGATGGGGAAGAAACTTGTCAGCACATTTACCAAATGCTCCTCAAACTCATTAGTAATGAAGGGAAACTGAGGCCGAGCCCCTCCCCCAGCCCAGCCTCACCCTTCAGCTCGTCAGCAGCGAAAAAGGCAGCCAGGCAGTCCTCCAGGGTGACCACGGGCCCCCAAAACCAGCTGGGGGTGCAGGAGATCACGAACCTACAGACACGGTGTGGGGCTTGCACAGGGAGGGGGTTGGGGGGCCCAGCCTGCACCCCAGATGCCCTGGGGCAGGAGTCACCGCCTAGCCCGTGGCCCTCAACCACTGCTGTCCAGGGAGGGACAGCAGGGAGGGAAGTCATCTGCCCTCCGCCTGCATCCACCCCAGGTCCCGGGGATCTGGAGTGGCCAGGGCAGCTCCCCTGCTGGTGACCCCGGCTCCCCCCGCCAGCTCCCTGCAGGACAGTGTGGCCACACGTCCCCGACGCACCGCCGGATGTACTCCATGATGAAGGCCAGCCAGCCCTGGGCCGCATAGCTGTCCCCACAGGAGCCCGGCTTGGCCGGCACGTTCTGGTAGATGGCTGAGTGCAGCTTGGCCAGGTCCTCCTTGCCAGGAATGGGCAGCGACAGGTCCTGGAAGGTCTCCACCGTGGTGGACACCTACGGGGCTGCAGGTCAGCGCCCACAGCCAGCCCTGGCTGGCAGGGTCCTCCACCCTCCCGCCCCCAGATGGGCGGGACGTGGCCACCCACCCGGTCACAGGTGAGACACTGCACGAAGCTGTGGATGGAGCCGTTGAAGATGTCCGAGATGACGCTGCGGTAGCACTGCTCCTTCCGCCTCCGGCTGCCCAGGACCTGAGCTGGGGACGCAGCACAGGCCACGTGGCGCCCCGCCCCCACCCCGGCCTGACCTGGTGAAGGCACTGGCCACCCAGCTGGGACGTCTGCTGGGCTTTGGGGCATCTCCTCCTGCAGCCCCGCTCCACGGGGTCCCCCTACGCACATCCTGCCCCCCCGGCCCCCCCGAACCTTTCTTGAGCACGTAGGGCGGCCCAAGCCGTGCGGGGCTGGCACGCGGGGGGCTGCTGGGCAGCTTGGTGTGGCCCTCGTGGAGGTGGACGGGGCTGCAGGGGCGAGAGGGGCTGCGGATGTGGGCGTCGTTGTCGGGTTCTGGGGACACAGAGGGGACGGTGCTGGGCCGGGCGGCCGAGCCTGGGTCCCGCCGAGCGCACCGCGGGGTCCTCCCAGCTCCGCTACCTGGCGTCCGGCAGGGGCTGCGGGGCCGCGGGGACGGCGGCCGGGCCGCAGCGGTGTCCACGTCTGCGTCCTCGTCCAGCTGCTCGGAGCCGCCGTGCCGCCGGCCCCAGGCGGCCCTGCGCTCCTTCAGCCGCTCCTTCTCCGAGATGGCGCGGCCGGCCGCCTCCGCCTCCGCCTCCGCCTGCGCACCCCGGGCCTGTGTGTCGCCCTCGCCACGGTCGCTGCTCGAGTCGCAGGACAGGAACTCGTCCTCCTCCGAGGGGCTGCAGTCGCCCTCCCGCTTCTCGTCCATGTCGCTGGAGTCCGAGTCCCGGGCCTCGGGCGGGGCCGCCGGGGCCGCCAGCCGCGGCTCCTTGAGCTCCTCGTGCAGCTGGTCCATGAGGCAGCGCAGGAACTCCTGGGTGTCCTGCGGCGGGGACAGGCTCGGGAGGGGCACGGCGAGGCCAGCTGGCGGCCAGCTGCGAGCACTGCGCGGCCTCGGGGCGCGGAGCCTGGCTCCCAGGTGCCACCATGGAGGGGGACCTGGGACAGACTGTCCTGGGCCAGGTCAGGGCCCTCAGCCACCTGCAGTGTCACCGAGCTGGGCGCACCGAGGTCCCTTTAAGAAACAGCTCGCAACCAGCAGGTCTGGCTCCACCTTCAACAGCTGCGGGGAGCCCAGGCCAGGGGGCCAGTGCTGTGATCCCAGCACTGCAGGAGGCTGAGGCAGGAGGATTCGTGCCCAGCCAGTTTGAGCCCAGCCTGGGTAAGCTGGCAAGACCCTGTCTCAAAATTTTAAAAAAGAACTAGGTATGGAGCTCCGTGTCTAGGTCCTGGGTTTGAGGCCTAGTACCACACGCACACGCACACGCGGGCGCCCACACTCACACAGCACTGTGCTCCTTCACTTCGAAGCTTGGACATGTCCCTGGCTTCTCGACCCGCGTGCTGGTGTGCACACGGTGCCAGGTTGAGGCCAGGGCTTTTGCGCCAAGCTACAATCCCGGCGCTGTTTTTGTTTTTCATTTCATTTTGAGGCAGGTTTTGCTAAGTCACTAGGTGACCCAGGTTAAGCTCAAACTGACTATCCTGCCTCGGCCTCCCGAGTGCAGGGATGACAGGCTGGGCCACCACGCCTGGCTGCTTACAAGGAGCTCTCCCAGATTACAAAGTGATTGTAACTCATGTTTTTAGTTACTAGAATTGAGAATTGGCTTGGTGCCAGGGCTGTGGGCAGGCACCCGAGCCCAGCCGCCTGACTCACCCCCTGCCCGGCTTGCTGCAGGCTGTGTGCTGGGCCGGGGGCACAGCTGGTCCCACCTAGCAGCAGGCCCCACCGCAGCCCCCGCCTGGCACCGGGCCTGCCGTGGCCCTGCCGGGAGGGAGCTCACGGCCTACCTGCTGGGCGTAGCCGCGGAACATGGGGTTCACCAGCTTGATCCCGTGAGACAGGCTGGTGGGGGTCACGTAGCTCGGCCTGTGGGGAGATGCGACCCGTCAGCTGAGCCCCGGCGCCCAGCTGTGCGCGGTGTTAGGCTGGGGTGCAGGTGGCCACAGGGCGGGGTCAGATCGGCTGTGGGGCCAACCCAGCTGGGAACCCCAGCGGGTCACACACACGGCCACACGGCCAGGAAGGAGGATGTGGGGCCGCAGCCACTGCCTCGGTCTCCCCTGTAAACCTTTACTGTGGTTCCAAGAGTGATGGACATCCATTGTTTAAAATCTAAAAGTTTGCCGGGCGCGGTGGTACCTGCCTGTCATTACAGCACTCGGGAGGCTGAGGCAGGAGGATCACTGTGAGTTAGGGGCCAGCCTGGGCTCCATAGTGAGGCCCTGTCTCAAAACACAAAACAAAAACCTAAAAGCTCCTAAAATCTGGAATTTTCTGCACAAGTACAAATCCTGGTCCCCATCTACTAGACAGTACCGTCCTTTTCTGTGGTGCTGGGGGCGGGACCCGGGGCTTTCCACGTGCTGGGGGAGCACTTTCCACTGAGCGACACTCCCGGGCCTGTTTTTGTTTTAACTCAAGACAGAGTCTCCTGAGTTGCCCAGGCTAGCCTCGAATTTGCAGCCATCCTGCCTCAGCCTCCCGAGCTGTGTATTCCTGCGCGCTCCTACTGCACGTTCCCTGAAAGCAGATCTGACCCAGGCTGGTGGTCTTTCTTCCTTGTCACCCTGAGCCACAAGTCCCCCGCCCTCTTCGTGACCGCAGCTGTGGCTGTGGCCCAGCCCAGGCCTGGCCCGATTTTCTGGAAAGTGGCTGCAAGCGGGGCTCAACCCAGGGCCAAATCCTAGATCCACGTCGCCCAAGCTTGGTAACTGTGAGCAAGAGAACTTCTTAAAAAATGTTTAACAGTGTTTTGTCTTGTGACAGTCTCACCCTGAATTCCAGACTGTCTTTGAACTCACAGGCTGGACTCAAACACATGGAGATCCTCCTGCCTCAGCCTCCTGAGTGCTGGGATGACAGGTGTGCCCCACCATGCCCAGCTGCACCTAAGTCCCCTGTGCAGGGTGGTGGGGTGTGAGCTGCACACAGGGCCTGTGATGCCCATCTCGTGGGGCTCCTCCGCTGACCTCAGGAAGTGCTGACCCAGGGGCTGACCAAGGCCTGGCGCCTCCTCCCGGCGCCCCGACCCCGGCCCCAGGCACTCACCGCTTCTTGTGCCAGACCTCGGAGACCAGCTTCTGGTAGCTTTTGCACAGGGCCGGCTTCTTGTCTGTGCGCACCAGGCCGCCACACTCCAGGAAGAACTGAGTCAGTGGGGGGCTGAGAAGGACGAAGCGGGGGACATGGCCCAGTCAGGAGGAGCCGCGCAGAGCGGCGAAGCTCTGGCCCTGCGCCCGGAGAGGCCTGCAGGACGCAGCCCCTGCCCACAGTGGTGTCCGAGGCCTGACCCTGGGCCCGAGACGGAGACAGGAGCGTAGAGGTGGTGCCGCTGCCCCCGCAACAACCCTGCCTGCCTGGTGCCGTTCAGCCAGGAAGAGCGAAGCCAGTGACCGTAGGCCCTTGGGCATGCAGTGGGCAGACCCGGGGGGCAGGGGAGGGACAGCCACCTGCAGGCCAGGGAGATGGGAACCTGCCGGCTGTGACACCCTGCCGATGGCTTTGTGGCTGCCCCGAGGACCCGACCAGTGGACTCCCCCCTCCACACCCGGATCTGGAACCCCGCCCTGCCACCTCGGGAGGGCCTGCGCCTCCACCCCGGCGAGCCCGAGGGCACCTACCAGTTGGAGAGCGCCTGCAGCGCAGCGTTCATGTAGCAGGAGTTTCCGAGGTTCTTCATGCCCGTGAGGCCTGGGAGGTGACATGCGGGCGGTGACTGCCCAGTCCAGTGAGGGGACCTCACGCACCTCACCCAGCAGGCTGCTCTCTGCCCGGGGACCCTGCCCACCCCTGCCAGCTCCCCACACTGGGTGCCACCTTCCCGGACAGCCACATGGAGGCCACTGCAGAGCGCTGGGCCTCTGGGACCCCGGGCGAGGCCGCCCAGGCTGGGCTGTCCACAGCTGCCCTCCCCGCTCGCCACGCTGGGGACCGTCACCTCGAGGCTTCAGGTCGTCGTCCTCCGACTCCGACTCCCCTTCGTCAGCCACAGCGATGGGCACGGCCCTCAAGGGGTGGGAGGGCGGCGGGGGGCCCTGCGACGGGAGCCGGGTGAGGAGCGGGGCGCCCGGCCCTCGGCCCTCACCCACAGCACGGCAGAGCCAGGGAAGGCAGGCACAGCAGGGACCCCCGCCTTGGCCCCTTCTTTGCAAAAATGAATGATTTCCTGACTCAGAATCCACCTGGGCGGACAGACACCTGAAGACAGCGGCGGCCTCGGCCCCCAGAGCTGTGTGGGGCTCTGTCCGTCTGTCCGTTCATCTGTCTGTCTGTCCAATGCCTTGGGCGGCTCACGCCAGGCTGTGTGTTCTCCATGGGGGACGCAGCAGCCCAGCCCACAGCTGGCCCCCATGCACTGGACCAGAGGGGCTACTGGCTGTCACATGGCCCTGGCGTCCTGCATGGTCCTCTCCACCCAAAGGGACGCAGCAGTGACCACTTGAGACGCTCTTAGATCTGGGGCCCAGAGCAGCGGCCTGGCCCCCCCCGGCCCCCAGCCCACCTTTCACACCCTGGTCCCCAGCACGCTGGGCCTCCGGGTCACACGGGTGTGGGCTGCCCTCCCACAGCTCCTGGCTCAGGGGCAGCGGCCCCGCGGCCTGGCAGGCGGGTCACAGCGTCCCCGTCCCCAGCCCCACAGTACCTGCTCGGGGAGCCGGAGCGGGGCGCTGGGCGGGGCCGCCAGCCGCTGCTCCAGGAAGACCTCGCGCTCACACGCGTAGCACCACACGCGGAAGGTGGTCAGGTTCACCGTCAGGTTGTGCTGCTTGGCCTGCGGCAGGGCGGGGTGAGGGCCCGGAGCCCCCAGCTGTCCCCGCCCCCGCCCATGCTGTCACCCGCGGGCCCGCCCCCACCATGGCTGCGCCCGCGCCCCGCACCCACCTGCGCGTGGAGGGTGCTGTGGTCCTCGAAGGACTCTCCACAGCCCACATAGGGACAGGACACCTGCGGGAGGGCATGGCTGTGCGTCCGGACCCTGGCTCCGTCCCGGCCAGGGCCGCCCCAGCCTCTGTCCTCCACGCAGCCCCGCTGCCCTCGAGGGGCTGCTCAGCCCCAGGCCTCGAGGCCGTGTTCTACCAGCGGGTGCTGGATGGGTGCGCGGGCTTGGTCCCCCCACCTCTTCCCTGTGCTCCCCTCCCGGGCCCGGCGGAGGGGGTGTGGGGTCCTCCCCTGTGGGCGGCAAGCTCCGGCGAGGGTGAGGGTGGGGTGCCCTGCTTGGTCCCCGCCTGGCCCTCCTGACTGCGGGCGTCCCGAGGCGCAGCACCCCGCCTGTCCTCCGTGCCCCTCAGCTGAGGGCAGCCGCGCTCCCGGGGCCCGGTGCTCTGAGCGCCTGGCTCCGTCTTCCCTTGTGCCCACAGTGCTGTGCTTCCTGTTTTGTTTTTGTCTTTTTGAGACAGGGTCTCGCTACGCAGGTCAGGCTGGCCTTGGGCTCACTTTGTAGCCCAGGCAGGTCTCAAACTCATGGTGACCCTCCTGCCTCAGCCTCCCGAGTGCTGGGATGACAAGAGCGCCCCCTACCTCCTTATTTTTCTAAGTGGAGCCAGAGCTGTGTTTGGGGAGTCCTCTGGAGGGCCAGGCACCCCAGCGCACCCCAGGGCGCCCCCACCCCCGCTCGCACCCTGTCCTCACCTGCAGACAGGCCCACAGGTTGGGTCCCGCGACGCCGCACGCCTGGCAGGTGCCCTGAGGGCGGGGGAGCGAGAAGCTGCAGGGCTGAGCGCCAGACACCCGGCTCCCACCTGTGGCTGTGGGGCCGCCCGGGGACTGGCCCTCGCCAGCACTGCTGGCCACTTCCTGTCACTGTGACTTCTTATCACACAATTATAAATGTTTCCAAATAAAACCACTGACGGCTGGCTGGGCTGACCCCGTCTCCGCCTGTGCTCCTCTCCCCTGCCTGCACTGCACCCTTGCTTGCTGTTTACTCTGAGGCAGGGTCTCAGTCGCCAGGCTGCTCAGGCTGAACATCACCTTGAGACCCTCCTGCCTCAGCTTCTCAGAGCGCTGGGATCGCAGGTGAGCACCACCACACCAGGCCACCCTGATTCGGTCTTGGACCGTGTTCCTTCTTCAGGAAGGTTCAGCGTAGCACTGGCAGCCCGCGCCCAGAGCCCACGCGCCCAGTGTCCCCCCACTCGCAGTCTCGCTGCACCCACGCCAGGCTGGGGTGGCGAGCAAGCATGGCGCTTGTGTGAGCCCTGGTTTCACCCCTAAAACTGGCCAGACTGCAGCTCTTCTGCCCAGTGACTGGTGACGTGGTGACTCGGTGCCTGGGCCAGGCGGGGCTGTAATTGAGGCCCGGGAGGGAGGCTGCCAGGCCGACGCTAGCGTCCTGCAAACCCACAGGCTGCCCCGAGCCGGGAAAGGGGCCCGGCAGCCACACCCAGGGACACGCACCCAGGGTGTTAAACTGCGCCAGCCCACCACTGCCACCCCTCACCTTGGACTTGAGCAGCAGGTCCTCTTTGGTCACCTCCCCAATGGAGTCCAGGTGAGGGCAGAGGTCCCGGGAGTCCCCCATCGTGGCCTGGGCTCACCTGGCAGGGGAGAAACACAGCTGTGGGGTAGCGGCTGCCAGACAGAGGTCCTGGGGTGACTCTGACCACGGACCAGAGCAGTCATCAACCCCTCCAGGCCTTACACCCACGCTGAGAAGAGGAAGCTGTCCCCACAGTCACCGGGCCACACACAGGACAGGCCCAGGGCGTGAGGTTTCGCGCCTTGGAAAGGGACTCAGGAGTCCTGCCTGCGTGCGGGGCTGCCCCCCGAGGGTCCCTCTGTACAGTCCAGGCTGGCCTCGAACTGGCGATGATCCTCCTGCCTCAGCCTCCGGAGTGCTGGGGTGACGGCCCGTGCTACTATGCCCGGCACTCTTTGGGAAAGTAAACGCCTCCCTCGGGGAATGTCTGGTTGGCGGTGAACACACCCAGGGTGCTAAACTGCGCCAGCCCACATGCACTCACAGACACACACACACACACACACACACACACACACACACACACACCCGCTGCACAGGGGAGCCTGCGGAACCAGGGAAATCTCACAAGTGCAGGGCTGCACTGGTGTCGGCTGACAGCCCCCTGTGGCCCCCGCCAGCCTCACTACCGGGGCGGGCAGCAGCGAGACCGCCAAGGGGACCCCTGGGCTTCGCACCATTCCCTGCGGGTCTACCCTCTTTCAGAAGGGAACACTTCAAGATCCGTGCTCCCACTCCCCAGGATCTCAGGTGGGATCCGACAGCGGGTTCCAGCTCCAAACGCCCCCTAAGAGGGAGGGGCTCCCCGGGGAGGGAGGCGGGCGGCTCCCAGGGGCCCCTCCTCAGCCCCGTGCCAGCAAGGCCTGGGCACCGGCCGCTGTGCTGCAGAGGCCGAGTGCCGGCCCTGCACTGTTCCAGGACAGTTCTTGGGCCAGGTGTGTGATGCACACCTGCGACCCAGCACGTGAGGCTGAGGCAGGAGGATCACTGTGAGCCCAAGGCCAGCCTGTGCTCACATATGGAGACTCTGTTTCAAAAACACCAAAGATATAACATAGAAAAACCCTCTCTGTGGTCCCCGTGGTGGCTGGGACCAGCCCCACGGGATCATACCGTGCAGGGCTGATGGGTGGCTCTTCCTTTGGGGGCCCTGGGGACTGCAGTGTGGCGCTGAGGCCATGCCCACGGCCCACTGCGCCTCAGCCTCCTCTGCCCTCCTCCCTGGTACCAAACACCACCCTCGGGGCCAGGCCCACCTCTGAGTCCACGAGGGGGCACGGGCGGCCAGCTGGGTCATGCTCTGCGGGCAGCTGCAGTGGTGACAGCGGCGGTGACACTGTGAGCAGAGGCCCTGGCAGGAACCTGCGGGAGGAACCAGAGTATTTCATGCCATTTGTTTAAGACCGGGTCTCGCTATGTCATCTAAGCTGGCTTTGAACTTGCTGCCTGGTCCAGGCTGCCCTTGAACTCCCAGCAGTCCTCCTGCCTCAGCCTCCCGGGTCCTGGGCACAGGGATGACAGCCTGTGCCACCCTGCCCGCAGTTTTGTTTTAAAATTGTTCTCTGTACCAACTACAGGCCGCCATGGCCCAGAACCTCTCCCTGCCGGCAGGTGGGTTTTAGAAGGCGGGGACCTCCAGAGGCCCCACGGCGCCAGGCGCAGTAAACACGTGGCCCTCGGGGTGCGCTGGGGCAGGTACCTCTGTGCTCCCAGAGGATCCCCTCGGAGCCCCCAAGGGAGGGCCACCGGCTGCCCCACCACTGCCCCTCGGGCACCCCTCTGTGCACCCGGGGCGGGGGGGGCCAGGACCCCAGCCCACATCGCTGGCCCCAGGGCTCATGGGCCCACACTTCCTCCTCCCGGCCACCGCCTGTGAGAGGCCTGGAAGAGGGCGAGGCGCTGCGAGGCAGCATCTCAGGGCGCAGTTACGGGACAATGGTGGGGCTCAGATTCCAAATTCCGAAGCCGCCCGGAGATTCGGCTTTCTTACCACGGCTGCCTCAGGTCCTGCACTGTTTCTGGCAGGGCATGGGTTTTCAGCCTCTCTGGTCTGTGCTGTTACCCGGCCGGACAGCTGGGAGGGTGACAGTCCCACGGCCACTGTTTTATTTTTCTTTGTTGACCACAGGCTCTGTATGGTCTAGGCTGGTCCAGAGCGCCCTATGTTGCGGCAACCCTCCTGCCTCAGCCACCCGAGTGTGGGGCTCACAGGCATGCGCCACCGCAGTCCAACCCAGCGCCTGCAGCTTTGGGGAGCCGATCCCCCACGCCCTCCCACACCCCATGTACAGACGGAGGAAGAGGCGCAGCTGAGCGTTAACAGATTTAGCCGAGGCCACTGGGCAGCTGGCGACTGCGCCTGCGC
>PVJX010049061.1:0-11236 GCA_004027295.1 Dolichotis patagonum
TCAGTCCATACTCAGCTGGCTCCAAGGCAGGGTGGCATGGCAGGGCCGCAGTTCATGGCAGCTGCAAACAGCAAGCAGAAACCGGCAAGAGAGAGAGACACACCTTCTTCCTGCCATTACATCAGATCCTGGCTCCACCCCCTAGGAGGGTGTAGCACTGACACCACCAATCCAAGCACTAAACAATGAACCAATCGCAAATGCACAATGCAAATACATGAGGCCTGGGGGCCACCGACAAACACCATGACAGTGCTCATTATGGGTATTAACTGGGATGTTCCATTAGGCACAACTTGAAAAATGCTATTTGCTATATTCCTGTCTTCTCAAACTCACATCAAGCTGCTTCTATCGGAGGTAATTAAAATTTCTGCAAGTATACCATGCCTAAAAGTTAGGCACTGCAACCACAAGCTCTAGCTCTCTTACTTTGTAGCAGTGAGTTTCAAAAGTTTGTTTGTGTTAATATGGAAATTAAAACTCCTGAACATTTCCCTTATGCTATATATCTTCTTAATTTCCAGAGTCATATGCTTAAATGATGCAGATCAGAGGTTTTTAAAACTTTTGAATGGCACCTTACACTTTTGTCCCTAAGCAAAATCATACACAGAACCATAATATATAATGCATATAAAATAATCTTTTATTAGCATGAAATTTACATAGGTTCATATAATGACACATATATGCAATTTTTAGTGCAAAAATGAGACTAGGTGCTAACAGTAACAGTTGTAGTCCTTTATCAATCTGCTTTTTATTGCATTATTTTTACATAGAATTGAATAATATTCACATAGATCTTGTATGTATAAATGGCTACAAAGATAGGTTTTTTTTTGTTTTTGTTGTCATTGTTTTAATAACTCTCTATGAGCTTATAATTATAAGGGAATACTTACAATGGATAGCAATGTAGCCAGAAGCAAATCTTTGCCTAGCATGCATGAAGTCCTGGGTTCAATCCTCATCACTACAACTCTTTCCCCTGAAATACTAACAGAAAAAAAATTGATGGCCTTGTATAACATATTTAACTTGGTTGAGCCTTGGTTTATGCCTTTGTATAAGAGGGTTCATAATAGTATCTATCTCAGAGGGTCCTGAGTATTAAATAATACACTATGTCTCAGATGAGATTGGGTGCATTCAGGTTGGTATGGCCTTAGACAACACAGTGTAACTCAGTGGATTCTAAGAATTAAATAATACATTGTATGAGGAATGCGTCACACATTTTAAAACACTTAGCACCTAAACAGTGAGTAACTACTAACTGGTACTTTCATGACCACTACCACCATCATAAGCAGCATATGTTTGAATTCCTTATACCATATAGCCACAGAATTGGTTAATAGATTCTTTAGCTCATTGCATCTTCAGACTTTGGTGGGAAACATTTTTTAATTATCTTACAACACTAAGATTCTTAATCTTAAATGCCCATCTTTGTCAGATACTAAGCCTAGGTTCCATAGTAAAAATTTGGAAAACACTGGTGTAAAAGTTTAAGTTTCTACAAAAGCCTGGCCTGATACATTATAATTCTTTGAGAGTAGATGTTATATTTTATTTACTTATATTCATTGTGACATATGAGGTAGCAGATATTAAACACATTGTTGTAGTCAGAGGTTATGAGGAGAACAATTAGAATCAGGACACAGAATTTATATTATTTTATGATGGTCATGCACAGTTAAACACAGAAAGTGCAGGAAATCTGTCCACAACACTAAAGACACAGGATATTCAGCCAAGGGCCTGGATCCCACAGTAGTGTCCTACATGAGTCCAGATGAAAACCTAGAGCCCATGACAATGCCTCCCATGAGTTCAACTGGTAATCTAGAGCCCATGAGAAGGACTCACACCAGTCTATTTTATGGATCTGTGCTAGGAAGGCCTGAAGGTCAGCAGAGAAAGCTAGAAAGTCTATGCCAGTCGGGTGAAGGAGCTGTGCGAGTAGGGTGAGGGTTCTACCCTGGAGCTGAGAGGTTGCGCTCAGAATAAGAACCAGGGCTGCCCTGAATAGTACCACAGCCATCCTCAGTGACACAGAGGTCCTGAGCTCCTCTGACTAGAACAGTCAAGTACATTCCAGAAAGCCAGCAGGACGAGTTTCTCCTGGAGATTAAATAGCACACATCTTCCCCTCCAGATACAGGAAGCGATGCTCAATGTAAGGACTGGAGCTCCTGCAAAGTGAACTACAGCCACTCTCACCAACAAGGTCCCAAGCTCCTGCCATGTCAATGGTGGAACTCACACTGGGGAAGCTAGTCATGACAAGCTCCTCCAGGAGACTTAATGGCTCAAAACAGCAACATTTAAAGAAACACACAACACCTACCTTCTCCTCCACATTTCTATTTATGCTGGCAACTTACCTCAGGTTGAAAAATCTAGACTTAGCATTATGCTGATTTAATTCAGCTGGCGTTAAATTGACCATAAGTTTTTAATCCATAACACACATATATCCTTAATTTTATTCAGGTTCATTTGTCTAAATTTAAAAAAAATTTTATCACCCCTAATTGCTTTTCCATTTAAAATGGAAAAAAATTTCTTTCTCCATTTTCTCCTATATTTCCATAACTTTTAATGTTGTCTTCTAGTTGATGTCACCATAGCTTTTGGTGGTAAAGAGTTTAAAGCTTACAAATTTTAAAGGTCTTAATATCCTCTGATAAATGAAAAGTGTTTAATCTGCTAAATAGTCATTAAGAGATTAATTTCCATGTTTCTCAAATTATACATTAGGACCTTATATAGACTTTGTCATTTGAGATTAATCTCTCATAAGAGAGACAAGAAACAGTCAATTTTAGCCTTCACGATTTTTAGCTATAAAACTTGCTTTGAGCAATCATCTAAAAGTTATTAACAGTCATAACAAAGCCATTCTATGAAATATAATTTTCTCCCACAGTTGAAATTTCTGGTAGTAAAATCACAGATAACATTATAACCCTGGCAGTTAAATTAATATGATCTGTCCTTACATTCTAGTAGACAAGTTTAGACTGTCCTTTATTCCTTCCCTCCCTCTCTTACTTCCATCCATACATCCTTCCTTCCTTTTTTCCCACAAATATTGTATCATTGTGACCATCATTCACCACCACCATCAGTTAGTTTCCCTCAAGAATTAAAAAATCAAGCAAGGAAGGCACACAAACAGATTCTCTTCATATTTATTATATGACATTTTTATTAAATTATGAAAAGTATATTTTAAAATGACAGAAGAGAAATAACTAAAGTTGCCATGGTAGGACTTCCTAAAGGATCGATAGTTTTCCAAAAAAGGAGTGAAGAGTAAAAGAAAGACTATTTCCAGGGAAGTCATTGCAATGAGCCTAAAACCACAGAGTAACCAGCATGATTTGTACAGGAAGTTTTAAGCAGTTTATAACTAAAGAAGTAATGGGCGGAAATCAATGAAAAGCAAAGCTGGAACAGTTTCATTTTTCAGACACCAGACCAAGGAGGACCTTGGAAAATAAGAAACCTGAAATTTTCACATAAGTGATAGTGATCTACTAGAAGATTCTTGTGTAAGTGCAGCTACAAAAAAGCTACTAGCATGGTTGTGTGGCTATTTTTGAAAGTAGTGCAATAAATAAGAAGTTAAGATACAAGCAGAAACTAGGACAAGGATTGTATAAAAGGAGCACTAAAACAGATTGTAGCAATTTTTATGAGACCACTGGCAAGATGTTGGGCTTTGGTACATATGGGGAAGGTAAAATGGAATTATTTTGGAACACTCTCATCTTAGGTTTCCAGGTTAATGATGCCAATGACTAGTGTGGATAATATGAGAAGAAAGTTTTGAAGGGCTTAGACTTGATCTAAGTTTTGAGTGTAAGTTTGAGATGTTCCTTCCCTTGGTTCATACAAGTTGAATTAATCATAAGGCAGTTGGAATCACTAGATTTTAGTATAATTTTTATCAGTACCAGGCATTGAACTCAGGTCTTTGGACCAACCTACATTTCCAGCACTTTCTTTGTTTCTGTGGATTTTTAAAAATTTTGGAACAGGGTCTCTCTGAGTCCTTAAGCTGCCCTCTGCAGCTTCCCAGAACAGTGGAACTAAAAGCATGGGCCACCATACTCAACTTTTGATAGAAATTTAAAATAGGTATAGATACAGTGATAACAAATACATTGATGGTAGTGGAAAAGATGAGCTTCCTTGAGCAGAACATGTAAACAAAAAGAAGAGAAGCTGATAATAGAGTCATGTTGCAACACTAATGTTTATCAGGTATTTTTGGAGTTTCTGTACTATGTGATCAAAATATACAGTGAATTTTTAAATTTAAGAATTTATTACAGTAAAAGACACATTGCATTAATCATTCTCAAAATACTCTTCCTCATATTGAGCATGCTTATTCCATAATTCTTGCCACTTTATAAAGCAGCCATAGAAGTTTTTTTTGTGAGTACTTTTATGAAATGTGATGAAAAAAATAGTGATTGCTATTACTGAATACCATCCAATGGAAATGCATGCTCATAAAAAAATCATTGTGTTGTCTCCCTATTCACCTTATTTACCAGAGCTGGCACTGTCTAACCTCTAGGTCTTCCATAAAGTCAAAATGAAAAAGAAATGTAAACATTTTGAGTTGATACAGGACATATAAGCAGCCATGAGAGCACAATTATAGATGTTCACAAAAGAAGATGTCAACAATTGTGTCAGTGTGGCAAGCATAATGGGATATCTGTGTTTGAGAGGATAGGGAGTATTTTGATGGGAATTAATGGCAATGTGTCTATTATTTTTATATGTATATATAATTTAAAATTTGCCATCTATGATTATACCATATACAAAGACAGCTCTGACTTGAACCACTTTTCAACCACTTTAAAGATGATATTGACTGATCCTCTATTCCTCAAAGTGCCAGGGATCTGAGCAGCTACAGAGGCCTCAGAAGAGGTTTAGCAGTCCTTTCACTCATGTTGCAATTAGAACAACTTCATTTCTCTTGTGTATGATTTTTTCTTTTCTGTTTTTGGTTTTGTTTAAATTTGTTTAAATTTGTTTGTTTGGGAGAAGCCTTGTTCTGTGTCTCAGGCTAGACTCAAACCCAATGTGTAGCACAGACTGGCCTTGCACCCAAGGTGAGCCTTCTGCCCTAGCCATGTGGTAGATTAACTGATGGTCAACTTGTAACACAGTTTACCTGAATCAGCTTGGTGCTGGGTGTGGAAGGCCCACATAAGGATTGTTACCAGCAGCAGCTTGTCATCCTGGTTTTCCTGGTATGAACTCCGCTGTTTTCATTGTCTGAGGATTTTGGTTCTAGCTATTGCTGAAGATGGCTGCACTTCTTTCTGGGGGAGTTCTGGTCCTTACCTTGAACCTTGCTTCCTGGCTTTAGTGCAGATCTCTCAGCCTGGTGGCACAGCACCTTCATTCCACTGGTGCAGATAATTTAGCTTCTGCCACTGATCTTTGGTCTTTCCCAGTGCAAATCATTGATATAGATTTGCATGAGACATTGCTATGTGCTCTAGGTCTGCAGCTGGCCTCGAGTGGGATATTGTCGTGGATCCAGGTCCTCAGCTGGATTTTTTTTTAATTTTTTAAAATTTTATTTAAAGAGAAAAAAAGCCAAACAAAACAGAATAAAGGGTAGCAACAATACAGAATTCCAAGGAAAAAAGGAAAAGAATCAAAAAAGAAAGAAAGAAAGAAAGAAAGAAAGAAAGAAAGAAAGAAAGAGAAAGAAAGAAATCACTAAGAAATCATTACTTGACAAATTACATACTGACATCTTGGAAATAGTTGTTCAAATTACAAAATTAAAACATGCAGAGTAGACATTCAAACAGTGAGTCTGTTAACAGTTCTGCTCCACGATCTGACAAAAACAGCAATATGGTCATCCATCTTACACACTCAAACATACGTGCAATTATATCAAAAGGGTAAAATTAAACACAACAAAATAGAACAAAGTGGGCCACAAGAAAGCAATGTAAGTGACAAATTTCAAAGCTAGACAATCGGACATATTCACTCTCTATCATATTGACTCTTGTTTTCTTCCTAATAGTTGTCCATATTGTCACATACAGGGAATTCACATGAAACAACATAGGATGGAACTGATCTAAGCAGGACGAGGAGAGTGTTTCAGGTCTTCAAGACCAGACAATAGGGAATCCAAGAATGGCTGTCATAGTATCTCTCATTCTCTTCAAAACAGATGTCCATACCTTCATGTGTGTTGAACTTAAACAAAACAAAACAAGCTAAAATCACTTTGAACAAAGAATGATAGTATTGCTGGATTTCATATCGTGACATTACAGAGTCAGCACTGGGTACTTTAGTGTCTCTTTTTCTTCAAAATAGTTGTTCATTTCAACATGCGTTATATAGTGGGTTCTCATAAACTGTTTATAAGCTCTACACATGCATGAGTCTCTACATGTATATCTATCCTTTCTGTATTAGAGGGAAAAACAAAACAAAGCAAGACAAAACAAAACAATTCCTAGAAAAGCATGAAGCAAAAGATCATATAAAACCACAATACAAGGTGATCTGCAATGGTTACCATGATGTCTCAGCAGTATATAACAACATTAATAAAAACAAAGCATTGGAGATATTATAAGACTTCAAAAGCAGGCAATAATCAAACAGAGTGGATATCTTAGTGAATCTTGTCATTTTCAGTATAGTTTACATTCTTAGACTTGATGCTATCAATCATAACAGATTTGAATAAAATCAGTCAATACAAGATAGCACTCTAACAAACCAGATTCAAATAAGATCAATCATAATAAGACAGTATAAGTTATACAAGGCTTCAGATTAAGTTGATAGGAAAGTAAGTATGATTACCATATTATGTCCTGTTATTTTTGGGATAGCTGACCTTGTCCTCAAGTCTAATGTAAATATACAAACTGGAACAGCATGTAATCCATCCAAGCAGAGTGATGAGAATAAGGTAGATTTTAAATCTTGTTACCCCATTAACAATATCCTCTGCCTTGCTTTTTTAGATAATTCCTCCCCTTTCACTCCCATAGGGTGCACTGCTTATTTTGAGTCCCACTGCCTCCTTATATAGATCAGCTGGATTTTTTAAGACTCTAGTGTGTCAGATCTTTTTCACTTTTCTGTATTTGACTTTTTGGGTGAATGTCAAATTAAATAAATTTAAGTGAATTAAAATAATCCTACAAGTTATGTGTCCTGTATTAAATCTCTTTCTTATAAACCCTGTCTACAACACCACCTTAGTGCTAGGATTACAGATGTGCACCATTATGCCCAGTTGTGTGTGTTTCTTTTTTTATTATAGGTTTGGTTTGAAAGGGAATGAACTTACTACTGTCAAATATTAGAGATCATGAAGAGTTTAAGAGGGGCTAATGGTGTAGAAAATACTCAAATTGCTTACATTTACAATATAACTGATTGAACTTTACTATTTTACGTTACTAATATGCACTAATAAAAAGGAAGATTGGAAAACATTGGTTTAAAAGTCTGACTTAAATATAGTAAAAATTCAGGGGCTGGGTATATAGCTCAGCGGCACAGCACCTGCCTGGCAAGTATGAGCTCCTGAGTTCAATTGCTGATACCATTTTTATCATGAGTGAGTGGTGGACTTTGTCAAATGCTTTTTCTGTGTCTATTATCATGATCATGTGATTTTTGTTTTTGGCTCTGTTGATATGGCATGTCATACATATTGATTTACATATGTTGAACCATCCTGGTATCCTTGTGTTGAATACTATTTGATCATGGAGAATAGTTTGATGTTTTGCTGCATTGCGTTTACCAGTATCTTATTGAGGATTGTTGCATCTATGTTCACTACGGAAAGTGGCCTGTAGTTATCTTTTTTAGTTCAGACTTTCTCTCATTTTGGAATCAGGGTAATAATATGCTTTGAAGAATAACTTTGGAAATATTTCCTCATTAGCATACCTCACAGGACTAGAGAAAACGTTCCTAAGATGTATATAGTAACAGAAGTGATTTAGAACAGCAAAAGCAATCCTAGGCAACAAAGACAAGGCTGGTGGCATCTCAATTCCTGACTTGAAATTATACTGCAAAACTACTGTTATAAAAACACTATGGTACTGGCAAAAAAATAAAACAAATCTGAGAATTGATGGAACAAATTACAAGATCAAGGAACAACTCTATATACACTTTGGCAGCTTGTCTTTTACCAACGGGCCAAACACATATACTGGGAAAATACAGCCTCTTTAATAAATGGTGGTGAAAAAACTGACTTCCCTCGTGGCAATGAATAAAACTAGACTCATGTCTCTCATGCACTAAAGTAAAACAGAAACACTAAATTTATTGCAAGGGAGAACAGGAGGAACTCTTGAAGACATAGATGTAGCCAAAGATTTCATGAATGAAACTGTGATCCTATGGGAAATAACACAAAGAATTAACAACTGAGATCTCATCTTATTAAAAAGTTTTTGCACAGCAGAAGAAATTGCCAACAGAATGAAAAGATAACCCCAATAGTGAAAAAAAATTTAGTCAGTTGTCCCTCAGAGAAGGGACTAATATCTAGAATGTATTAAAACGTTGAAAAAAATAAGACTTCCCAAATTCAAAGACCCAATCCAAAAATGGGCATCTTAGATGAATACCCACTTCTTGAAGGAAGAAATAAAAATGGCAAATAAATACATGAAAAATGTTCAACATCACTGGTCATTTGAGAGATGCAAAATTAAAACAATGCTGAGACTCTGTCTCACTCCAGAAAGAATAGATATCATCAAGAAATCAACCAATGGAAAATTTTGACAGGAAAAGGAAACACTTCTCCACTGTTGCTGGCAATGTAGACTGGTGCAACCACTGTAGAAATCAGTGTGGAGATTCCTCAAAAAAATTAGGATTAGAGGTCCCATTTGATCCAGCTATTCCCCTTCCAGGTATCTTCCCAAAAGTATTAAAAACATCATACCACACTGATATATATGGACCCATGTTTATAGCAGCAGTTTGGAATAGCAAATCTTGGAAACAACCTAAATGCCAATCAACTGAGAGATGGATAAAAAAGATGAGGGATATATATATATATATATATATATGCCATAAAGAAGTATAAGCTTGAACATTTCTAGGTAAATGGATGCACCTTGAGGTCACTCATATGTAAATATCACATTATTTCTCTGGTGTGGGACACCAAAAGTGTAAATAAGGACCAAAGTGTATAACAGGTATTGTGAAATAGGAAAAAATGGTTCAAATGAAAGGGGAACTAGGGAGAAAGAAAGAAAGAAAGAAAGAAAGAAAGAAAGAAAGAAAGAAAGAAAGAAAAAAGAAAAATGTAAAAGAAGCATAAAATGGTCATCTCTACTACCACACATAATAAAGTCAAATAAAACAAAATGGAATAAAACCAATCAAAACAAAATAATAAAAGTATTATGGGACTTCAATACATGATGATAGGAAATCAACAGTGGCTACCATAATATCTCATTTTCTTCAAAACAGCTGTTCATTCCTGTGTGAAGATATGGATAACTATTTCAAAGATAATAAAATACATTACAGTGGCCACTGTTGATTTCCTCTTATCTTGTTTTGAAGAATTGTGTTGCTTGCATTGTTCTGTTCTGATTTGCTTTGTTCTGTTCTGTTTTGTTTTATTACCTTCAAAATTAAAAAAAAAATTAAAAGAAGGATAAAATGGAAAGAAAATTTTGTAAATAAGTAGGGTAAGAAGAACTGAAAGGATGAGGGGATTGGGAAAAAAAGACAAATCAAGATATATTGTATACAGGTCCAAATTCCCTATGATCATTATTTATATGTGAATTGTGCTATTCTTAGTGTTATAAATGGGAAATGAGTTCTTTTTAATGGAGTGAAATATTCTTTTAAACTAGAGAAGAAATTGAGCTTTATTCCAAAGAAATGTTGTAAAACCTGAAAAAAAAGATTTAAACCCAGGGGGAAAAAGAATGGATTAATAAGGTTTATATATTTAAAAAATAAAAAAGTTAAATATTGGTTGTTCAGTCATTATTATTTATTAAAACAAAATAGCTTAATCTACTTTGTGCTACTGTAACAAGATACCACATACTGATCAATTTATAAAGATTTCATCTCTCACAATTTTGGAAGATATATGCATGTTTTTTCCCATTGAAAACAATAAGATTGCAGGTAAAATATACTATTTTCAAATTTCTGGGATCATAAGAAGTAGAGAGGAGAACTTTAAGAACTATCTAAGTCCTCAAGGTTAAAAAGAATAAACCAAAAACTAAAAATTATAGCTGAGAACTGAAGGAGTAAGGAGGAGAGAAATACAGGTGTTAAACAAATAGGAGAGCAAAAGCAGTTGTGTTTTCAGGTCACTAAGACTTGGCGTGGCTGCAAATTTGGGGAAACAGAAAGGGTTGTGGAACTTGAGGCTTCTTTATTATACTGGACACATGAAGGGACCAAAATGATGCCAAGTTAGTAGTTGTTTTTCTCTAGCAAAAACAGACAGAATGCTCTTTTAAAGAATTCCTGATTTAGGCCTGTAGCTTTCAAGTAGGTTATGCATAAGAAAAAATGAGTTCATAACAATCAAAGATCACCAAGTACTGAGGAAATAACCTCACAAAAATATGAGCAATTAGAAACCATAATAAGAAGATTTCTATCTTTGAAGATATTTAGATGCCCAGAGTACCTACAAGCATTTTAAAAATTTATAGTGTATCAAAGAAAAACAAACAATGACAGACTGTTAGGATCTATCAGACTATTTTTTAAAAATAGTAATATTGAATGAATATAAAGAATATATTTATTGAAATAGAAATACAGTAATTATTAAAACAACATATCAAACCACAGATGAAGGGAGAATTGGTGAACTGAAAGAAAAATAGAATTATAATATAATGCAGACAAGAAAACAAAGAGTTGAAATATTTTAAAAAGTGATACAGAGTGAAGAATGAGAATAAGTTAACTAATATCCTATTAGAGCCACAGAAAGAATAAATAAAACTAAATGAGGAAACGGATTATTTGTAGATAAAATGGCTGAGAATTTAACAGAACTGATGAGAGATATGAATCCTCAAATTCAGGAAACACATTATATAACTATAAAGAGAGAAATAGAGGGATGGAGGGAAGGAAACAAGAGAAGATAGAAGAGAAG
>PVJX010049062.1:0-11236 GCA_004027295.1 Dolichotis patagonum
TTTTGGGTTTTATTACTCCTACATTTCTTATTACTTTTTACACTAGAGACACAATGTGATATTTATAAATATGATTCTTATTTATTTCACTAATGAGGATAGTCTCAAGTTGTCACCATTTTCCTAGGGAGGCCTCAAGATCATCCTTCTTCATAGCTGAGTAATATTCCATTGCATAAAAATACCACATCTTTTTCATCCACTCTGAAGTTGATGGGCATCTTAGTTGTTTCCAAGATTTAGCTATTACAAATTGTGCTGCTATAAACATGGGTGCACATACATCACTGTGATATGAACTTTTCACTTTTTCTGGGAAAATGCCCAGGAGGGGAATAGCTGGGTTGAATGGAGCTTCCAGTCCTAGTCTTGTGAGAATTTTCCACACTGATTTCCATAGTGGTTGCACCAGTCTACACTCCCACCAGCAGTGGAGCAGTGTTCCTTTTTCCCCACAACCTCGCCAACATTTGTTATCAGTTGATTTCTTGATGGCAGCTGTTCTTTCCGGAGTGAGATGAAATCTCAATGTTGTTTTAATTTGCATTTTCAAATGACAAGTGATGGTGAACATTTTTTCATGTATTTATTTGCCATTTGTATATCTTCATCTGAGAACTGTGTGTTCATTTCAGATGCCCATTTTTGGAGAGTCTTCAAATTTGGTGGGGGTTGATGTTTTGCAATTCTTTATATGTTCTTGATATAAGTCCTTTGTCTGAGGGGTTGCTGGCAAAAATTCTTTCCCATTCTGTGAGTTTTCTTTTCACTCTGTTGGTGATTTCTTTTGAAGTGCAGAAACTTTTCAATAGTATGAGATCCCAGTTGTTGATTCTCTGAAGCGTTTCCCATGCAGTTCGCGTTTTGTTCCTGAATTCTCTGCCTACCCCTATGTCTCCAAGACTTTTACCTACTTTATCTTCCAGTAGATTTAGTGTTTCTGTTTTAATGTTTAGGTCTTTGATCCATTTAGACTTTAGTTTGGTGAATGTTGATAGGCATGGACCTAGTTTCAGTCTTCTGCATGTGGAGAGCCAATTTTTCCAACTTCATTTATTAAAGAGGCTATCCTTCTTCCAGTGATCATATTTAGCCCCTTTGTCAAATATCAGGTGGCTGAATGTCTTGGTACTTGTACTTGAGTCTTCTAATCTGTTCCATTGGTCCTCAGGTCTATTTCTTCATGCTGATTTTATCACTGTGGTTTTGTAGTAGAGTTTCAAGTCAGGAATTGAGATGCCTCCTGCCTTGTTTTTATTGCCCAGAATTGATTTGCTATTCTAGATTTCTTCTGTTTCCAAATGAATTTTAGGAGTGTTTTCTCTAGATCTGTGAGGTATGTCAATGGTATTTTGATTGGGATTGTGTTAAATCTGTATAACAGTTTTGGGAGTGTGGCCATTTTCACAATGTTGGTTCTTCCTAGCCAAGAGCAAGGAATAGCCTTCCGTTTTCTAATATCCTCTTCAATCTCCTTTTTTAACGTATTGTAATTTTCAGCATATAGGTCTTTTACATTCTTAGTTAGGTTGATTCCTAAGTATTTCATCTTTTTAGATGTTATTGTGAAGGGTGATATTTCCATTATTTCTCTCTCAGTGAGTTTCTTGTTTGTGTACAGGAATGCTATTGATGTTTGAGCACTGACTTTGTAGCCACATGCTGTCATTTTTAGGCTTGGGGCTCTTGGAAATGGATAGGGAAAGGAGGAGATGAAAGGAGAGAAAGATTCAAAGTTTGTTTCTCCACAAAGACAGCAGTTTCATGATCCACTTAGGATCATCGATTTTACCAGGTCATTAGTACTGACTGAACTCTCTTGCAGAAGGGTGCCATGCTTTCTTTTTCTCTTTTTAATGTCATTAAATATTTCAGCTGCTTAGTAAACACAAAGTTGATGTTACTGCAGATGACAATCAGACATTATCAGCTATACCTTTGTGACATTTTTAATATTTCTGTGTTGTGACCTACTCTGATGTTGTTATGGTTAGATGCCTGTACTGGGTGAACTTCAACTTTAAATTGAACAAGAAAGACATGGCTTCAAAACAGGAAATCAGTAACATCCTTCTAAAAAGGTATATCCAAATATGCCAGATCATAACAATGAAAAGTGAAAAATAAGATAAAAGATTTTTTCACAGTACAGTATTTAAAAGAACCAATTCTTTCTTCACCAAAGCAACATTTATTATGGAAATTGGTAATTGCATATTACATCTGAAAATATTAGTAACTCATTAGTCAGACAAAGAAAATCAACACATTATATAAAGCTGACATTGATGAGTATGCATTCAGTTTTGAGTTGTTTGCAATGAAAGTGTTTCTTGTAGTATTCCATTTAATTTTCCCATCTATGTGAGCCAGTTTTTATTTTTATTTTTTCTGCAGACTCATTTATTCACCTATTCTGTACTGAGTGTCACTTCTGCACCAGGTGTAGGGAATAAACCAATATAAAATCTATACCTTTGTGTTTCTCAGCTTTCAGTGGAAATTATACCTCAATGAACTAAATTGTGAACCTACACAGTTTGTAAATGCTGTAAACAAATAATTAAACTCTCATGGCATCAAAACTTACTGTTATTAACATATCCAAGACTAAATTTCAATACATTTGTGATTTTTCCTACCCCACTGATCACAAATTATCTATTTCATTTTGCATAAAATTCAGAGGTAAATACCCATTTTTTATGACCAATTTGACTTGCTAACTTGACTGGATTAGAAACCCAGGAGATGAGTAAAATACAGCACGTATTTGGGTGTGTTTGGGAGTGTCACTGAGGTGTGCTCTTATTTACGGGGTACGGTCCTTGGACCCTCCTCTCTGGGACTATTTCCCTATTTTTCTCTCTGGCCACTGTGAACTAAGCAGCCTTGCTATATCAAGTCCTCTACTGTTGTACTTCTGACACTGAACCCCCTGAAGCTATAAGCCAAATTTAACCCCTCCTCGTTTGAATTTGGATGTTGGGTATTATGTCCCAGGGATGGGAAAACTGATTAATACCATGATCCAAATAGAACTAAGCATAAAGCAGTAGAACAGAGAAGCAGAAATTGTGTGCTTTACACACCAGTTAGAATCATGTGGAGTATGTAGCTTCAAAGCTTCAAAGGGTATACGTCTCCATCTCAACACACACACACACACACACACACACAGACGAGTGGAAACAAAATACTAAGTAGAAAAGCAAATTGTATGCTTTATAACAATACAATAAGAAATTACTTCTTTGGAAAAAAATTAATATAATATAAATATTTCATGATATCTAGTTGTTTTCAAACATTCATGAATATATTAACATCCAAGAAAAGGCTTATGAAAGTACATAATATGTTTTATTTTTCCTTGCTTATGAGCCACCTATTTTCTTAAATGTCTCTTAAGATGAAGAATCAGCTAAATATGATATTGTGCTTATTCTTATGTCTAATTCCAAAGCAAACATTACATATAACAAGCATTCTGGTGATAAATTCTTCGTTGAAAGAGCATTCTTTTGGCATTATGCAAGGTGTTTATAATCTTCAATTCACTGAACATGCTGGGTTGCACTATTTCATGTAAAGAGAATAATAGATTATAAGCTTAACTATTACCATTTCATATTTTATGGTCTCGCCAGCACACTCTGCAGTTCATTTTTCAGCATGACCTCCAGTGAGCACACATAAGTAAACAGAATCTTAAATGTGCTTAGAAAATAAGAGCAAAACTGTTTTGAGTTAAATGTTATTCAGCCAAAGTGGTTAGATATGGAAATGTGAGAAACTCTCGAGTGAAAGTGAAGAAGCAAGGGAATTCTTATTATCCCGACCCATCTCACCGGGCTCCCGGTGTGTTCCTACATCCGAACATGTTTAGTTGCTTATGATGACAACATCTCAACATTGACTAGAGAGTAGGAAAAAGAAATATCACACTCATATTTAACTCAAATTACAAAAGGAATAGTGTTCACTCAAAATATTACAAAGGGGGAAAATATGTATCTTTTGTTTTTACTAGAAACTTGTAAATGCTCTAAACACCAGGTATACGTTTTCTATTTTTACACAGTGTTACCAAGTAAGTGAAAATAGCCAATAAATGCTGGATGATGTAGGTAGTACTTATGTAAACAAGACACAAAATTATTATATTGCAGTTTGTCATTTCCTTACTGACATTCTGGTACTCTATAAATTGTCTATGATACATCAATGAAATAGTTATGTTTATTAAAAAGAAGCTATAGGTGTTCACTTTTAAAGCCAGACATGGCAAGGTAACTGAGTTTTAACATTTTTCATCTTTTAGAAATGTATAAAATTGGATAATAATATGAAATATCTTTTCATATGTTAGACAGAGGTGAGCATATTGTGGTGATTTCTAGAGAACATAAAGAACAGTGGAATTTCTGCCATGCATTCACTTTCAGAGTAGAGAGTGGGAAAACGAAGATCAAAATTAAGCCCAGTAATCTTCTCAAGGTGAAAGAGTAAAATTAGCTAGAAGTAACAAGATAGGTTACCAATGAATAGAGAGTTGTTCAGAGAATAAATTTCTGAAATCTATTAAGAAGCCCTTTGAGTCTTAGTGCAAACACAAAGGTTCAATCTGTTTGTTTGAGCTGGATAAAAAGCATAGTGAGAGGACCAATGCTGTGGAAAAGGAGATATTGCCAGGGAGAAGTGAGCTGAATACCAGAACTTGGACAGGGCTGGGAGACCCTAATATCTCCAAAGAAAATAGGAAAAAAATTGTGAAACACCCTAGGCATTCTATAGATACCCAGAGAAGAAGTATTTTTGGCATAGAATTAATTTAGCATGAGAGTAAATATTACACTATACCCATTCTAAGAGAACAGAAAACTCAGCCTCAGGAGTATCAATCTTAAACTCAAAGAAATTAATACCTGACAGGATACTGCGTAAGCTTCCAAAGGAAACACCGTGAGAGCTGGGAAACAATAAAATAACTTTCAGTGAAAAATTCTAAGAAGCAAAAAAAAAAAAAAATGAGACCAATAATTAGAATCAGATAAACATAAGAAAGTGGCCCAGATATAAAAAAAAATGGCAGAATAAGGAGATGAGATGTTTAAAGCAGCTCTTATAGACAGGTTCATGTTTTGCAGGGAAACAACTATTTTGGAAAGGGATCTGAACAAAGCTTGTCAATACACACACGGAAATTTAAAAAAAGAGAAACTAGCAATTGTCAGTAATCTATTTGGAATTTTCAAGTCCATGAAATATTTAGGAAAGGAAATAGTGTCAAACCTTAATAAACTCTGTTATAAAATGGAAAATTTCAGAATGCTTCTAAATTTTATAAGGGTGATATGTGAGTAAAGCCAACAATGATAGTTTTTAAAAAGTAGAGACCAACAAATATTTGTTATGAACACATATTCAAAACTTCTCTAATAAAATTCCAGCAAATAGATTACAGAAATATAGGGAGATACATATGAAATAATAAACTGGAACTTATGCAAGAAATAAAAGAATGATTGACATGAAAATCAACAACCACAGAACAGAATGAGATGAAAAAATACAATTTCTGTAAATACAATTTTTTCATCTCAACACATGCAAAATATTTGCTATGCTTTGCTATCAAATAGATAAATATTTTTGCTGACATCTGTTAATAGTTCCATCTAATTAGGAATAAGAGTGTACTTCCTCAAGATGAGAGGTGGATGTAAGAAAAGTCATACACAACTAAAACTGGGCTTAAGTGTATAACATTAGAATCTTTTCACATAATGAACAAACCAAATTTTTATAACAAAACATGCCTGAAATTAACAGTCTCTTAAGAAGAGAGGTACCATGTTCATGGTTACAAAAGATAAATAGAAACATTGATATCTCTCATTTTATGTAGATTCCACTTAATTCCAGTCATAATCCAGGGCATTTATTGTAAAAATTGACATACAAATTTTAACATGCACTTAAACATTAAAAGAGTAAGGCATGTTCAAGTAATCTTTTATAAAATTATCACCTGACAATTTATAATTCTTTAATTCAAGATGCATTGGTAAAAGTAGGGTAACTACTATTGAGACTGACATAAAGATAGGCAAGTAAAGCAATGCAATACATTTGACAGTTCAGAAGTAGACTCACTTTAATTGTAAGTTGAGTTTGAATCTAAATGTCATTCTTTAATGGGGAATCAAAAAGCTTTTTTGAAAAATGGAGATGATCAACAATATTGCCATGAACTGGACATCCCAGAACAACATAAACTTGTTCTCTTACAGTTTCATAGGTCACATATCTAACTTGGGTTTCACCAACATAAAATCAAAGTTTCGGCAGGGCTGCATTCCTTTTAGGAGACTCTAGAGAAAAATACTTCCTCTAGACTTACTGTTTCACCCTAGAAAATATGTCTACATTCCTTAGTGACCTCTTTCTTTCTGCTCCAAATCCGGCATGGTTGACTTCCTTGGAGTCTATCTCCACGTTCATTCACATAATTCAGACAGTAACTTCTAAGGCTTTTTGTGATTGGAATCAGCCTACTCAATGAAGATGTCCACCTAGTGTGGTGAAACTATTTGAATCACTACACAGTGGGTTACATAAATGTAGACATTTATACAAAAAGGAGGAATTATGAATTGAAAACCTCAGCACTTCACTGAATATGTAGTGTATTTTATTTTTTTAAGTATTCAAAAAACTCAGTATTTTCAAAGTATTTCTGGTTCATTTTTCTGTAAGCTCACTTGAAAAAAATTCTCCTACACTGTGGTTTAAATTCATATAGTATTTAATTGTTAGTACAAAACAATTTACATCTTTTCTTTGTTTTTATTGCAATTTTTATGTTAGCTATATTCATAAAGATATTTTTCCTACTTATATGACTTCTAGTGACAAAAGGTTTTAAGGTGAATATTTGAGGTTTTTCAAAACAAATTTTGAGTAATGTTTCAAAAACAATTTTCTCTTATATTAAATACAGTCATGTATTTAGTCAAGTACTAATGACTGCAATAATTTTCAATGATTATAAAACATATATCTGATTTTCTTCATCTTTCTTTTAAATGCTAGCATTGGAACTTAGAACTCCAATTCTTTTACTTAAATTCAAACTTGAATATTGTTGTTTTGATTGAGTAAAAACTATTTGCCAAAATTCACTTGTAGGATATTTTTCTTAATATAAAGAACATAGCCCGGGCCACATTTGATATTACTGCTATCTTCACTGGAGGGTGATCTGCATTTAAGCATGAAAGCACACATTTGCAAAAGCCACCCTTGCCTTAATATAGTGATTATTATGTACAATTGCACATATTATTTAAATATATATATATATTTCCTTGCCTCTTTGAAAAACTGTAATCTTTGAGAAATTTTTAGATATTTTAAAGAAATTTACCACATCTAAATGGTAGTTTAACTTGATAAAATTAAAATACTGATAGTTTCATCTTGATATAAGTAGAGAAGATATTTTGGGGTTATCAATGCTTCATATATGTAACAATTTTCTTTCCAGTATTGTTAATGAAGAAAAGACAAGCTGACTACATCAGGATTAAACAAATAAATCATTTCAATAAAAAAAATCATATTTTTGTTACTGAGTTTTTACTCTTTCTGTGAATAGCACCAGTGAACTAAATTAGACATTAGTCATGAATTCGAAGTGCCATGAACAGAAAAACATAGAAGTGTGTGAGTAAATTAATGTATTAAAATAAAGCAAAACATAAATAACAGCAAAAATATGAATATACCTTTATAAATTCCTACATCATGTAATACTAGAATTGTATTTCTTTAAAGATCCTGCTACTAAATATAATAATCAGTGGTGATATTAATTTACCAATGCATATTTGGCAGATACAAAAATATATTTCACAAAAATTATGTGATACACGGTTCTCATTTTATAGATTAAAAAAATCCAAATTTAAAAATGATATGCAACTCTTAAAGTATGGATCTCACTTTGTAATTCAAGTTTACTTGTTGTCAAATCTCCTCCTAATACATGTGCAGACTTGTGTACACACATGAAGTCTCCTAACTTAGAAAAACGGTATCTGAGATATAATCTACCTAGATGCAACTTCAGATCACTATGCATAAAAGAGAAAGAGTGTGTGCACTGCTCCTGTTGGAAACAGCTTACCCTTAAGCCATGTTTGTCGCTACCTGGAAACAGCAGCAAGGTAATTTCTTTACAACCTTGATGTACTTCTGAGTAAGACCTGCCTGTCACTGTGAAATAGAAATCAGGAATGGCAAGGGCTGCAAACTCTTTTTATGCTTTTGGCTCTGTTACTTCCTTCACCGAAACCAGGAGAAAAAAAAAAATCAGTTCACTTGTCTGAGTATCTCTGGTCTGTATGTTTAACGTTATGACGTTATGACTGGAGACGCTGTTCTTTGAAACAATAATTGATTTCTATTATAGGCGTTGGCACATCATTGTGGATTATTCAATGTAAAAGAAAGCACACAACTGACCAGTTACGCAGTCAAAGGAGACAGTATGCACAACCGCGGGCTAGGAGAGAGACTCTGGTAATGAGGGAGGAGTCTGGCCTCCAATAAAACAACAAACAGGAAGCGTTTTCAATGCCAATGTGAGCTAATCGAAAGGGACCTTAAGACTGCAAAGAGAATTGGTCACTGTCATTATGTCCTCTGGGTTGCTAGTTGGTACTTAGAGAAATTAGTAGCCTAAGTTTACTTTAACAACATTTCTCTGATTAACAAATACATTTTAACTTTTCTCATTATCTGTATTGCTATTAGTACATGTTTGTGATACACAGAAATATAGTTGGATCCCAGGAAACTGGTATTTACACCCATGGTATCTATCATGCCTTGATCTTAATACTTCTCCTCATTCTTCCCTCACTCTTATCTCCCTGTGTCTCATTACCCGTTTCCATCACTACTAAAATCCATCACCATGCTTTATATCATCTACCTTTTAGTCCCCATTTTAAATTAGTTTTCCTGTAGGACTCTCCTATAAGAGAAACCATGTGATATTTTAAACTTCCGTGTGTTATTTATCTCCCTTAGCATTCTGATCTCAAAACTCTATCTTTTTGGATGACTACAACTCAAAGACATATCTCCTATTTAAGTAAGGAAAGTATTCAGTGTCAGAAAGGATTTATTTCTCAAAAATGATTGGAAAATAATTTATAACTGCTAGCTTCTTAAAGACTATGAAAGAAGAGCAGGGGCATTATGCCCTAGAGTCAAAATGAGTCCTGTCTAAACAAAATCCTGAAAGAATGGTTGTGCCATATATGTCCAATGATTCAACAAATAGAAATAGTCATGAATTGAGGAACTTAGAATAAAGAACACAAAAAAATTAATGAATTAATGGATTTATATCTGAATGTGTTGGCATTATAAGTAGTGAAATAAAAAATGCCAGGGAAGAGTTTGAAAACTTTTGAAAAGTGATTTCTCAAAAAAGATCTGCCGAAAGTTTGGGTTTCATAGCTGGGCCAATATTTGATGATTTTTTGTATTAATATTGATTGTCAGAAAACAGTATCCTTTTGATAAAAGCTTGTAACGTTAAAGCATTTTCATAGCATGAATTATAGTTTTAAAATTAGAGAGCTCCATCACGGATCCGGGTCTCACTTCCTCAACAGGTGTGTGTATATGTATGATTTTGTATAATTTAGGTTTGAGAAAAAAAAAGTTCAGCTCTATTTGTAAGTTATAAACTGAATATACTTAAAGTTGAATTTCTTCATATGTTCTATACTTCTCTTTTGAAAATACTCAAAACACTCTATTTAGTTCTTCTTTGGTCAGTACTTAGTTTGGCCAGTGAAATACAAGCTCCCCCCAGGTATCATATGGTCAGGAATAATCCCTGACTTACTCATTGCTATATCCCCTGTCCAAAGGAGGGACTGATACACAGATTGTATACCAATCTGCACTTCATAAATACCTGCTGAATGAAAGAGTACAGAGTAATAGAAAGAGAAAATTATATCCAATCCAAATTAAGGAAAACAAATTGCCCTTGCATAAGAAGGAAGTACCCTTTTACTGCCTTGGGACACTTTGGGGGGACACAGAAAACTCTCAAGCCCTCCATTTTTTATCTATAATTTCCAATAGGTTTATTATTTTGTGGATGATGCAGGCTAGGTCACAGTTTACTTCCCAGGTAGGCACTGATGAATATGTTCTCTGATTTCAAGGAGCTTTATCTGACAACATGGCAAGTTTTGTATTCCAACCATTAAAAACACATCCTAAGGGTAGGTATCAAAATACAGAACTCCATCTCTTAAATAATATTGGATTAAATTTAAACTTTTCATATTTATGCCATTTACTTGTCAATTCCTAATATCTTAACATTGATTTTTCTAGTATCATTTCTCAATCAATTATCAAGTCTCTGGATCATGTACATATCACTCCACAGGGTGAGTTTCTCCTAAGTTACTGAGAGGCAATTTTTTGTATAAAAGGAGAAAAAAGGTTTGGTCAATAATATTCAAATGTATTTCATTTAAACAATGGGCCATCTCATGGTCTTGTTGAATGTCAGGGAATATTATGCTTTATAACTTTTAATTTTTTAATTGTTAATTATTTCTTTATCATGTATTGTGATCTATAAAAACATCAAGATCAAATGGAACACTAATCCTACCAAGTGTGTAGCTTTATATTTTACACCATGGGCCAGGTGTATCTATGTTTTGATCTTTGCTGGTGCAAAAGGATTAAAACTACTTTAATCCTGTCCATGATTCACATTTTCTGTTTTCTTTTTCTTTTTTTTTTCTAATGGCAAGAAAGCTTTATGCTGCTTTCTTTAAATCCCAACTGCTAACTTTCAATTCTAATAGAAAAACAACTCTTACTTTAAGAAAGTGTTTGGAAAAATTAAACAATTAACTCTTTTTTTATATAATTTTATTTAAAGAGGAAAAAACAAAACAAAATAAAACAGAATAAAGGGTAGCAACCATACAGTATTCCAAGGAAAAAAGGAAAAGTACGACAATAAAACCTAATAAATTATTACTTGACTAATTACATACTGACTTCTTGGAAATAGTTGTTTAAATTACAAAGTTAAAGCATGTAAAGTAGACATTCAAACAGTGAGACTGTTAACAGTTCTGCTCCACGATCTGACAAAAACAACAATATGGTCATCCAT
>PVJX010049063.1:0-11236 GCA_004027295.1 Dolichotis patagonum
GATTCTCAGCCCTCTCACCAGTAGGCTCACAGCCGCTCACCAGAGAGGGGAGGAGTTCCTTGTTCTCCCGGCACCCCAGATCGCCACATGGTGCAGGTCCCAAGACGCCAGGGTCTCTCTCTTGCAGGCCCCCGAAGCCTGCCACACTCACAGCTGCTCACCAGAGAGAGGGGGAGTTTCTTGTTCTCCCAGCACCACAGGTCTCAGCATGGTGCAGGTCCTGAGATGCCAGGGTCAATCTCTTGTGGTGAAAGTGGCCATTCTTAAGGAGCAGAGACTCTTCCCTAGGGGGATGGGATGGTGATTCCAGGCTTCCTCAGGGTGATAGGAAACTAATTCCAGGCTTCCTCAGGGTGATAGGAAACTAATTAGAGTGTCATCTTTAGATGTAGATGCATTTGTTTGATCCTTTGTCTTGAGGCCTGGCCCACAGCAGGAGGTGTCTGTCTCCCCCACAGTTGTAAGATATCTGCACTGGCTCCTTTGAGGACCTAGCACTGTCTCACTTCCTATAATATTTCTAACTAACTCAGTTGCCTGCAACAGTAGCACCCCTACTCTAGCAGAGCTGTTATAGGCCTTGTTGTAAGTTTTTCTTCTGTAACAGGAAGGTCTTCCACATCAGCTTTGAATTTATATCGAGTGGCTCAACAATGCAGTCATTTACACTTTGGACACATAGTAGAAGGTTTTGCTGAAGGAACAAATAGTGGCTGTGTTGCTCTCACAAGTTCAACAGCACAACTTTTGGCAAAATGCCCCCTCCCACCACATGAAAACAAGTAGTTTTGTTTTTTTTCTTTCTTTTAGGCTGTGAACTAGTGCCCTGAATGACTATAATTGGTCTTGCACTACTGGGGATTCAAAGGTTAGTAACAGAATAGATATTCTGGAAACCCTCCATGTACTCCCCTACCCATCTGGCTTCTTTTAGCATCAATTTTAAGGGAAATGGAGAAAATGGCTCTACTCCCTTAGAGGTGAAAGTGTTAACCTGTGATGCAACAAAATTTCCCTGAGCTGAAAAACCAGGGATTGCTGCTTGTGACTCAGTTAAGGCTATCAGAGTGGTTGCCATTCCACCATCTTTTTCAGTACTTGATTTTAAAATAGTGCCTGGAGCCAATTCCACTGTGGTTGTGTCAAGAAGCTTATGATTATTAAGACCCTGTCTAATCCAGATCCACCACAAAAATGTAAATACTAGAATCAAGTACACAACCAACAGTTCCATATACATTTGTGATTCTTTTGAATATGTTTGTCCCATAATTGGACAACTGATATAATCAATACACCTACTTTTTGGGTGGGAGGGTCAGGTGGAGCCCTTATTCTCCTGATAGGAGAGAAGGAACTGCTTAACCAAGGTAGCATGTTTATTTATTTACTCAGAAGGATGATGTCAATTTCAACCTTGCTGCCTAGCAACCCATTGCTTGGATTGTCTAGGGGCTTGGTGTTTTTATGGGATGTAGTAACTTCTTCACTTGGCTTGCCCCAGGCACTCTTTATTTTTGGGATGGTCATGCCCTAGCCCTGCTGCAGCCCTGAACATGTGGTCAATTTCCAGCTTCAATGGCTCCTAGCAGAGTACTCCACTGTGTCTGTCTCCTGGAAACTTTGCAGACACCAAAACTAAGAATTTTTATATTCTGAAGTGAGAGATAAACAAGAAAGTTTCTCAGGTAAAGAATTAGAATGGGGTAAATAATATCAGTAGAAGAGTGATCAAGAAACTTTTAAATTCATATGTAAATTTGTACTTACAGTTTTCTCAATTTTTCTTCCTGTGTATTTGTTTTTGAAGTACAAGCTTCTATGGTTTGTTATGAATGTAGACAGAGCTCCTTGACCTATGATGAGGTTATGTCCCAATAAATCCATGAAGTGATGAAAACGTGTCAAAAACACGTTAACACAAAACCTACTGGCCATCCTAGTTTAACAATACAGTGCACTGCACAGTGGCAGTTGTATGTCTTTGTGATTGCATGGCTGATTGGGAGCTCACTTACCACTGCCCAGAATCACAAGAGTATCATTCCACAATACCATTAGTACAGGAAAAGTTTCCAATTTGAGCTACCATTTCTACTTAATGAATATCAACTTTGCACCTTTGTAAACTGAAGAAATTGTAAGTCAAATACTTGTAAGTCAGGGGTCCTCTGTAGTGATTGTCTTTTAAACAGTCATGTATGTATTCCAAGTTTTAAAAGCTAGAGCATGTACTGGCTAGCTCTATTGATGCCATGGGAAACAAGTGGTTTAATTATAGATTAAGGAGCTAAACATTTTATACTGTTATAGTGTGTATCTTAATGTCTCTGCAAAGCCTCATGCAGTAATAGGTGGGCATTTTGAAGGTAACTGGATCTAGGGTTTGTGGTGCTGGGATTGCTGTTTCTGCTACCTGTACTCTTTGTTATGGATTGCTTCTCCTCTGTCATATCCCTCTGCCATCCCACCCTGCCTTGGAGCCATGCAACTATGAACTGAAACCTGGAAAAACTGTAATCTAAATAAACTTTTCATTCCTTAACATTAGGTATGAAGTATTTTGTCTCAGCAACAAGAAAAGTAACCAAGTCATATACAGTGGGGAGAGTATACAATGCGGACTGTGGGGCATCACCTTTCAGCCAGTCTAGTGTCACACATGTGACTCTAAGGAGGCCAAATTGCAGCAGACAATTTGTAAGTGTACAGTGAAGGTGTGGTATGGACGTTATAGCTAAGGATGAATTAGAGGAAGTACACTTCACACAAGAATGCCCTGTCTTTGACACGAATTTTTCAGTGGATTCTCCCAAAAGCCCTCAGTTTCAATAATTTATGTGAAGGACTCAGAGAACTCACTAAAATCTTCTACATTCAGTTATAGTTTAGTATAGAGAAATGACACAGATTTAAATCAACCAAGGGAGGAAATACATAGAAAGGATTAGGAAAAGTACCAGATATAGAGTTCCCTCTATCCTCTTTGTGTGGAATCCTAAAAGAGCATTATTTTCTCCATGTTTATATGTAATTATATGTATAAAGCAGTGGTGGTGAATCTATGGCATGAGTACCTCAGCAGGCACACAGAGCCCTCACTATCAGCATGCAAACCAAGTGTATGAGTTATTTTCTCTAAATGAAAACCTGAGTATTCAGGTTTAATTGCAGTGTTGGTACTTTTCAATAAACAAGTGGGTTTGGGAGTTGCTGTTTGGGCACTCAGTCTCTAAAAGATTCACCATCGCTGGTATAGAGCATTACCAATCAGGAAAATTACCTGAGTTTATGGACAGGTTTTGGTGAAATTTGGTCACATAGTACCCACATGGATGACCTTATTTTTCAGCCCCTCCATAGATAGAACTGATACTACATATCCCAAAGCCTCCATTGGAAATAATAACATTAAGCTGTTTTGTGATCAAAGTATCCTAGTAGTCAAAGACATTCCTATCAGGCATGACATTCCAGGGCCTAGAGATCACCTCCCAGTAGCCAATGGCCCTTGCTATTCTTTTTGTCAAGATTAATTTTTCAAGACATAGGGGTCCATAACCAAGTTCTTAAAACTACTTTAACCCTTGCATGTACAAATTACAAATACTGATGATAACAGTATAAATCATTCTAATATATTCAGTGATTCTCAAGTATGCCTATAACTATAGTTAAGATCTTCCTATGTGTTTTATTACTCAGTCATTGGCTACATCATTCAATTCTGTGAACACTGATGGTTAAATTCCTGCCATTGTTGGACAAAATTCAAGTTCTTTCTTTGAACTGCAGAATCTGTCTTTTAGTTGCCATGCTTTGAATGAAATAATTTAGACCAAATTTTGTTATAAAAATATATTTAAGAAACTCAACAGTTAAACTGGGATAATTAAAATGGCTTTTTACATTCTACTAGCACTTAGATGGAAAGAAGATGGTGGATCACTAACTACTTTCATCTGGGATAACACAGAAAGCTCTTGAGTGTTGCCATATTATCTCTCTGGGGATAGATGAAGAAAAAATGAAGGCAGTGAAATTTTTCTTCTTTCTTAAACTGTTAGTACTGAGTCTTAATCATTACAAAGTCAAAACCTAATTTCTGTTGTGTGGTACACATAGTGGGTATTTGTCTGTCTCCATTTGGGAAATTTCAATGTTGTAATTTTAACTATCAAACCTCTGTAGGAGAGCTAGGAATGTAGCTCAGCAGTATAGCACCTGCCAGAGAAGTTCAAGGCTCTGGGTTCATTTCCCAGTACTAGGGGTGGGGGAGATTCTGTAGGAGGATCATGAGAATTAACAATGCGGTTCGAAAGTGATTCCAGATATTGCTCATAAAGGTGAGGCTTACAAATAAAATGTTCACAGAGAAAATAGTAAATACACATATTGCTCAAAGGCAGAAAATTTTCTGCTAATTCATGGCCTATTAGAATTGTTTTGCTGGAATGCCTCCTTTGAATTTCATATGAATAACACATGATTTGGGTACTTTTGCTCTCTGCACAGTGTCTTTTGGCACTGTGAGTCTGAGAGTCTAAAAAGAATGAAATGTTTTCCATTTCTCAAAAGTGTATGAAGGGATAGGCTAGTGAATTGAGTGTTCATGAAAATAGAACAAAAATAAAGAAAAACATTTTACTTAAGTGTTATTTATGTGATTCAAAGAAAATGAGTAGAATCTAATATTGAATTCTCATACAAGGACATTATCTCTTTTGAAAAAAAAATACTACTAATGTTATAAAGTCCTTCTATACTCATAGCCTACATGTCAGATCATTCATGGAATAAGCCAGCAACTTTCTAACAAATATGACCCATTTTTAGTGCTTAGAATATGCCATAGTTTTAAATGAGAAAATATTCCCTATCTTTAAGAAAAAAAATCTTTGTTAATTTTTTCTTTTTCACTATCATTCATACTATTTTTATTAGTGCATATTAGTTACACTTACACACAAAAAATGGGTTTCATTTGGTATGTACGTATGAATAGTTCTATGGTTTAGGTCTAGAATTGTTCCCAAAAGGCTCATGAGTTCAGAGGTGGGCTTTCAGAAGATGATTGAATCATAGGATTACTACATTCTTCAGTGGTTTAATCCTCTGATAAGTTCAAAGCTGAATGTGCTATTAGGAAGTGAGGTCTGTTTGGAAGAGGCAGGTCACTGGAGTGACTCAGAAGTGTGTAGTTCCCTCCATGGGTCCTCCCTATTTTTGCTGCCTCCTGGCTGACTCTTCCCAAGCAGCTTTCCTCTGCTGGACACTTCCACCACAACCTTCCTGCCATGGTGCCAGCCAGCTATGGACAAAATTCTCTAAAAACTGAGACAAATCAATCACCTCTTCTCCTTTAAGTTGTAAGTGTTGGTTATTTTGTCCAATGAAGAGGAAAGTGACTAGGACAGATTTTGCTACTGAGTGTTGGGTCATTGCTGTGACTATAACTGATAGTATGGTTTAGAAGCCTTTCGAATTGGTTTACAAGAGAATTTGAAAAGGTTTGAAGATATCATCTAGAAAAGCTCTTGAAGTCTGTAAGCAAAGAATATTGGAAGCTACTGGTTACAGTGCACAAGAGCAGAATGCTGATATAAATGCGAACAGTAAAAGCCAGGCTCAGGAGACCTCTGTTGGCAATTTCTATCAGCAGTTGGACTACAGGCTATGTGCTCTACATCCTGGAAGAAAATATGTCTTCAATTGGAGTATGCCCTTAGATTTTGTAGGAGACTGAGATAAAAGGTGATGGGCTAATTAATTTAGCACAGGAAACTTCAAAGCAGCCAACATTCAGACTGTGGCATGAGTAGCACTGGCAGATTTCAGGAATAAATGTACTTGAAAAGCTTGCAATTTCAATAAAAAGAAAGCACCTCCAAAGTTGGAGCAATGAAGAGCTTATTTACAAAAAAGATTAGCATTAATAAGTTAAGTACTTTGTATCAGGACAATAGAAAGGATGGCTTAAGAGCATTTCAGAAATCATGAAGGCTCCACTCTTTGCAGCTCCAAGGGTGTAAACCTGTAAATCTTTTATTTGAAAAGAAACTCTGCAATTCCCCTGGTCCCCTGGTCCAGAAGGGTCACCAAGGGAATTGGTTCCCTAAGATTCATTTTACAATGCTCAGTCATCCAGGCCTTCAGAGGCCTCTGCAGCCATGACCCAAAAGAGCCCAGCTACTCATCAATTTTGTGGCAGAACTTAATGCCATCCACATGGTGGTAGTTTCACACACAGGTAGAATGCAAGAGTTGTGGGCTCAGAGAGGATTCCACCTAGATTTCAGAAGAATGCCTAGGAGGCTAGACAGTTCATGAAGCTGTGAGAAAGAAGCCTAAAGTGTAGGGAAGATCCCAGTAAATTAGAGATGCTCAAAACATAGTATGTCTGCTGAAGAAAGCCACAGGAAGTTAGCAGAACCACTTCAAGAGAGAAGTCATTAGGGTCACAGCCAGAAATGTCATAGTGGAAAGGCTGTGCAAGCCCTTTGATACTCACAGCTCACCACAATTTCTGCTGGGTATGGACATAGAATTATGAAATTTAATATTTGCACTGATGAATTTCAATTTGCTTTGATCTAATTCTTTTCTAGCCTTCTATTTCTCCTTTTCAGAATGAGAATGTTTGCCCTCTGCCATTTTATGTTGGAAGTATTTAACTTTCTTTTTTTATTTTTATAGAGGTTCACAGCTAAGAGTTTGCCTTGAGTCTCGGAGGAGACTTGGGAGTAGGACTTTCCAGAAATTCTGGAAATGTTAAGACTTTCAGAATTCTCAGAAATGATTAAATTCATTTTACATAATGAGATGGAATTTTGGAAGAGTGTGATGGTTCAAATATAGAATATCCCTCCCACCAAAAAGGCTCATGCTTCAGAAGTGAGGCTTTTAAAGACAATTGGATCATGAGAATGTTAAATTTAGAGTTAAATTTGTTGTTAAGAAGTGAAGTCTAGTTGGAAGAGGTAGGTCACTGGGTCACTGACCTGGAAAGATATGTCTTACTCTTTGGCTCCTCCCTTCTCTCTCTGCTTACTGACCACCATGAGATGAGCAGCTTTCCTCTGCCAGATCCTTCTCTCATGCCCTTCCTGCCTAGACAGAAGACTATAGACTGAATTCTCTAAAATCCATGATTCAAAATAAACCTTTCCTCCTTTAAACTGTGAGTGCCAGATATTTTGTCCCAGTGATGCAAAAAATGATTAAGATACATATAACATGCTTGGATTATTTTTATCCCTCCATTACCTGCTTTCTTCTTCCCTCCTCTTTTCCCTTATCTTCTTCCTCCAAATAGTTTTTAAAATAACCTGTTTTTAGGTAAAATAATACAATCCCAGAATTTGCTATGATTTGAAATTTAAAATCCTATGAATATATTAATATTTTAGTAATATTTCAAAAGGAAATTGAATGTGCATGTAAAAAATAATAAAAACTACCTTTGTTAAGAACATTGGTTTTATGTGGTTTAATTAGATTTGTTTTCTTCAGCAAACCCATTTCTGAGATTCTCCTATAAAAAAGTATGAGCAGATATGTGCAAATTAGTATTTGTGGAAGCTTTATTTATAATGGTAAAGACTAGAAATATCTAAATGCCCATATCTAGGAGATTGGTTAAATAAACTAGGATATACTTTCACAACTGAGAACAGTGAAACTGTGAAAAGGAAAATCAAATATCTCTACATATTACTTTAGAATGACTTCAGGATATATTATTAAGTGAAAAAAGGCAGACTTGAAAAGTATGTATACCATTCTTCTAATTCAATTAGAAAATATGAGAAAAACTGTACATATTTGTTTATAAGAAGAAAAGAAAGCTTAGGCAAAAACCTTTTTAAAAAGAAGAGAGGACAAGGATAGAAGGGGCAGAAATACAAAGGGGCAGACTTGTATTATTAAGACTAGTTTTGTATATTGACTAAAAATTAAATTTAAAACAATGAGTATATGGTTACTTTTGGGGGTTTTGAAAATATTCTAAAATTAGATAATCTGAAATCAGTTTCTCTGAGCTAAAGCCAAGGTGGCAACAGGGCCATACTTCCTTTACAGGCCCTGTGAAAGGAATTATTTCCCTATCTTTTCTAGCATGGTCTTTGGATTATGATTCCTTTCCTCTATATTCAAAGTCAGCAATACAGTACCTAGAGCATCTCTACTTCCACTGTCACATCACTCTCTGTGTCTACCATCCCTCTGATCCCTTTTATAAGGACATTTGTGATTATATGTAGGGTCCATCTGGATAATCCAGGATAATCTCCCCATCTCAAGATTCTTATCTAAATCACATCTTCTCCCACATAAGGTATATTTACATATTGTCAAAATTAGGACCCAATAGATTTAGGGATCATTATTCAACCTACTATACCTCTCAGTTGGATCTTCCTTAGAAGATCAGGGAGTTATGAATTTATGTGTCAGCTTCTGTGAGAGCTTAGATTCAGAGCTGGCGGTCTCCTCTCCCTCTTCTCTCATTCCTGGTACATGCATCTGTATGCAGAACTCCAGAAGAAAGGTAAGGAAGGAAAAGGATACTGTTGCTTACCACTCTATTATCCTCACTAGCCACCCAGATCTTGCTGTACACATATTGGTTTACTGAGTCCAGAGGATAACCAAAACCCAAAAAGAATCCCAAAGAGGGTAAAATTTGAACCTTCCCTTTCTGTAACTTTTCTATGCTGAGTCAAAGCTCCATCCTTGGCACTTAGTGCTTAATCAAAATCAAGTTATTTAGATTAGAAAGAATATTTCTGGAGGCTTGCTCTAGGCATGATTTTCATGATAGGAGAAGAAGAGGCTGGGTATGTCAGTCACTCTTCTAGTTACTAGGATAAAATACCAAACACTCACAATTTAAAGGAAGAGAGATTTCTTTTGGTTCACAGTTTGCAAAGGTTTCAATCCATAGTCAGCTGGCTCCAAACAAGGTGGTATGTCACAAAGGCATTGCAGACAGAGACAGTCAAGAGAGGAGCTGAGAAGGCAGATATGCCCACAGTGATCTTCCCTTGCAACCAGAACCCAACTTTTTCAGCTGTAGCACCCCTTAATCCAATCACCTTTCAAAAGCCTCACTTTTGAGCACATGAGGCTTTGGGAGACATCTAAACCATAACACTGGGTGTCTTAGTTGCCTTTTCCCTTGCTAAGATAAAATACTCAACACCCAAAGTTAAAGGAAAAGTTTGTTGTAGCTCACAGTTTGTAGAAGTTTCACTTCATTGTTTGCTGGTAACAAGGCAACGTGGCATGGCAGAGGAGCATTGCAGAGCAGGCAGGCAGGCAGAAGGCAACAAGCAGCAAGCAACAACACTAGCCCCCTTTCAGTCCCTCACATTTTATGAAGGCTACTCACCCTTTGGGTAGGTAGCATTCTTACTAAGTGTGGGGCACTCTTAATCCTACCCAGAACTGGTGCCAGACTAAATTAGTGGACTAATTTAGTAATCACAGACACCTGATCCCAGCATCATACACTTAATCCCAATGTCGCACACTCTAGATCCAGCCATCTATGAGAAGCCTCACCTATGATGGCTGCATGAGGCACAGAAGGAACATGTAGATGCATGCCATAGCACGGGGGAATGTTTTAATTTCTGAGTGCATCAGTCAAATTAAACTTACTCATGTAAAGACTTCTTATAGTTAGTAAAAATCAATAGATTAATGTTTCCATACCATACTTCCTTATAAGCAAACTTTTCTATGGGCTTTCCCCCAGGCTCCTGATCAGAACTTTTCACTTTTGAATGCACTGTTCCACCAGAAGTTCACCCATGCAAGAGGGTATTGTATCACTCAGTGAAACTCAGATCCACAAGTACACACTTGTACTTATGTAAATGGCAGTCTCTTTTGCTCTTTAGCTCATTCTTCTCTGAGATTAAAGTGAAAGTACCACTAGGAATTATTTTTCTTCTCAATGGTGAAGAAATACTGTCAAACTATTTGGGGAATGTGTGTAAGATGGTATATGGACACTGCAAAATGACAGAGAATTGTTGAGTATCTATGTATCTTAACATAGAATTTTCCAAAAGCAGTATTTTTCTATAGAGAACTTGCTGGAACCTATAATATTCCATTCAAGTTGCTGTAACAAGTTGCCATAGACTGGGTGGATTTTAAACAATAGAAACTTATTTTTTGTAGTTCTGGAGGCTGGAAGTCTGAGATGAAAGTGTCAGCATGGTCAGGATCTGGAGAGGGTTTAAAGACCAGGTTTTGCTTGGAGGTTTAAAGGTGGACTACTTCTTACTGTATCCTCACATGAGAAAATTTTGGTGGTGCCTCTGGGGACTCTTTTATAAGAGCACTAATTTTACTAGAACTTTTATGATCTAATTACCTCTTAAAGACCCCATATACTTTTATTCTGTGTTTTAAGATTACAATATATGAATTTGAATGGGATACAAACATTTAGAGAATCTGATCAAAAGACATGGAATAAAAATACTAGGGACAGGGGTAAATCAGGGAAGAAGACTAATATAAAAATACATCATTCATGGAAGTTCCATTCAACTCAGCTATTCCCGCCCTGGGTATTTTCCCAGAAAAACTGCAAAGTTCATATCACAGTGATATATGTGCACCCATGTTTATAGCATCACAAGTTGCAATAGCTAAATCTTGGAAATAACCAAGATGCCCATCAACTGCAGAGTAGATGAAAAAGATGTGGTATTTTTACACAGTTATGGAACATTAATCAGCTATGAAAAAGGAAGATCTTGAGGCCTTCATAGGAAATGGAGACAATTTGAGACTATCCTCATTAGTGAAATAAATAAGAATCATATTTATAAATATCACATTGTGTTTCTAGTGTAAAAAGTATAAGAACTGTAGGAGTAATAAAACCCAAAACGTGTAATTGCTACTGTAGAAAAGAGAGGAAAAGAAAGTGATCTAAAGGATATAACTGCATGTATGTTTAAGTGTGTAAGATAGATGACCATATTACTGTTTTGTTAGATTGTTGAGAAGAACTGTTAACAGTCTCACTGCTTGAATGTCTAATTTGTATGCTTTACTTTTGTAACCTGAACAACTATTTCCAAGATGACAGTATGTAATTTATCAAGTAGTTATTTCTTAGTGGATTTTTTTGTTCTTTTCTTTTTTTCCTTTGAAATTCTGTATTGTTGCTACCCTTTTTTCTGTTTTGTTTGGTTGGTTTTTTTCTTGT
>PVJX010049064.1:0-11241 GCA_004027295.1 Dolichotis patagonum
CCCCTGATTTTTAAAGAACATTTTTAGCCATATAAGAACTTTTCATGTTATTGTATCTTTTCTTAAGCCTAAGTTATTATGCCTAGTTGAATGTTATAATGTTGCCAGTTTTCATAGCTGTATATTATTTTCTTTTTGAAAGATTGTATTTAAAAATAAATTTAGTAAGTAAAGCACAGTTTTATCATAATAGCATTTGATTTCTTGTGTTTGAATTTTTCTTGGAATTGATAAAAATTGTAGTTTTTAACAAAAGACTTGCATATGCTTTATTTCTCAATCATGAAATATTTGTGTCTCAAGTGGACTTTTTATAGAAGCATTCGAGGAGTATTTTTTCAAGTGGGGACTTAGATTTTCAACTATACATTTCATATAGGATATTCAGAGAAACTTTTACTTTTCAGTCTCTCCACTTACAATCTGAATTTCATGTTAAAACTAAATTTCAATTACAATAATCTTTTAAATTATTTTACAGACATATGTTAAATTATGGAGGAGCAAATTCACAGTTATTTAAAAGGAAAACCTAAATACTCGTATCTGAAATGTACAGAAAGAGCAATATTAGTATTAGGAACCACTTGACTGTGAATCATAGCAAACAATTAATATTTGCCTGACAGATAGGCAGAAGGGAAGAAGAGTGGCAGGCAGTAGGGAGTTCAGGCTCTGACCAGTTCAGCACCAGAGCCCATTCACATTTCATTTTGCTACCTTCAGTGTGCAAACCTTCTGCCTTACATTTGGTGCCTTTTGGTTACAAAGTGGTATTGCCCTTCAAACCCTCTCATCAAAGTTTCAGGCAGCAACAAAGAGGGAGGTGAAAGGCCAAGAAGACTACTTCTAAGCAAAGCTTTGCGTTCTAATTCAGAGATCATCTACTTCCAGGGTCTCCTGCTTCCATCTCTGATCAGAACTGAGAAAAGTGGCCATGCCTAGCAGCCAGGACTGTTGGGAGCTAAAGAGTAAGCTAGAAAGTGGGAAGGACTACTGAGCGGGCAGTTAGTAGACACTTCACAACCTCATTAGTTAGAATAAAGCTACCTACTTACTTTTAATTTAAAAAGTTTTTGTTTACTTTTGGTCAAAAAGTTAACACACATCCATACTAGTGTATAAGTAGTATTATGTACTAATTGTAGTTGGCCTCCTTTTTCTATTTTCTCTCTCATAAAGACAGCCTTGTTAGAGCCTATTTTCAGCTTCACTTTTTTTGTAATTTTCTACATTTGACACCTGGCAATACAGACCTCTACTCCTTGAGAATCTTTGATTACGGTTTGCATAAAACAGGGAAGTTTCTTTTGGCTAAATTGTGAGGTAAAAGCGAGCAGATGTAAACAGATCTAACAAAATGCATGGGCGTTAGCACATAAACCCAAGCATCTGCTGTGGTTAATAGATGACGGAATGTTTTGTCCTACAACATGATTTAGTTCCTTTTGAGTTTGCTCACGTCAAACCCAAAATAAGTGTCCTGGTCTTCAGGCATCTCCATTAAGGCTTCCCTCTCCAGGCTCTGCCAGCTTCCCCAGGGGATTCCAAGGCCCTGTGGTGATCCGCCTCCAGGGGCAAAGGGGCGAGAGCTGGAGGACGCAAAACGTCACACACTGGCGCTTGAAAAGACGATTTCCTCACTGTGTGCCTAGCCCTTGCCCCAAGGCCTTGCATGGAAAGGCCACCCAGGGAAGACCTCAAATGTCCTGAATCAGGGCTTGCCTTTATTAAAGCTGGCTGATGTGATGGAGAGCTCTGGAGAGTCAGCAGAGCTCTAGATGTTTCTAGAGGCAAGGGGCGTGCTGCGCTTTTGCTTACCTATGGCTAATATGAGGGCCTGGCCATCTCTGTAGACAACCCATCTCTTGAATCAGCATCGTTTCATCAATTAAAATTATTCTATTTTTATTATTAGTGGTAATAGTACTAGTTTGGACCTCAGATGCGACAGGATTTAATGATCCCTTTAGCTCATGCCATGCTCAAGGCCCCTTTCCCACTCCTGTACTCACCTTTCTCATGCAGATAACCCACCAATGTGAGGCCATGCTGTGTTTCTTTACAGATACATGCCCTGTGTGCACCTAGTACTAATTTACATTAATATTGCTAAGCTAGAAATGGTAGACACTAGTGTGAAGAGAGTTTAATGGGACTCTTATGTGCTCCAGAATCAACTCTTAGGAGAAAGACAGGGAAGCAAGTTTGGGTGGGAGAGGAGCTGGTGGTGACAGGCATCATGGATGCTTCATGGTGGGCTTTGACACATCTGACTGGTGGTTACACGAACTCTTCCCCATTAAAATAAAACCTTTGGTTACATTTTACATAGAATGGGGGGGCTTTTTTGGTTAAATTGTGGTGTAAAAGCAAGTAGATATTAAAACAACAACAACTACAACAACAACTACAACAACAAAAACCCCCAAAACAGCAACAACAAAAGGCAGACAGTTATAAACAGATCGAATACAGGAAATGCAGAAGCTTAGCACGTAAGCTCAAATATTTACCCCAGTTAATAGATGGTGAAATGTTTTGTTCTGTCACATGATTTATTTTCTTGGGCGGTTGCCCTGACAGAGCTGTCTTGACTTCATGCAGGGATCCTGGCTTCAAGGTACCAACCACTTATTAGATGTGGGCTGTCCTGGAGGGATGACGGGAAAGGTCCTTGGGGTAGCTCAGATACATTTTCAGAGATTCAGCCATTAGTGACTAACACTTCCAGGGGTGCAATGACCGAAGCCATGGATGGGAAGCACAGTACGTTTTCAGTCTATGTGTGAATCATTTTCCTCCTGTGCTTCACATCCCACCGTGTTACTCATTATCTGTTCTCCAGGGGACATCAATTCCTTGATAAGGAGAATAATACTGCAGTGGGCACGCCCCGTACGTGTGCATGTCAGAGAGCTGCAATGGCATTGCTCAAAGGGCCTAGTGGCCATCCCGGGCTGGGGCCCCTTCCCCACCCCCAGCAGTGCATGGCGTTTCTGGACCCCATCACCAGGGGGCGCTATCAGGACCTCCAGTTGTGACCAATCTGAAGGGTCTTTGATGGCTGCTTTTGACTTAACATTTCTACACTTATAAATTAGTTTGAGAATATCCCCATTCGTTTTTAGTCTCTTGAGCCTCCTGTGAATTGTCTCTGTTTTCTTTGACAGTATTTCAATTGGGTTCTGAAAAAAATATTTCCGATTCACTTTTTAGTCAGTAAACAAACATTCCATATGGATTTTGGTAATGGTATCTGAAGTATTTTAAGCAACCCCCTCTGGAGTGTGGATTCTTGCTCAGAATATCGCATGTTTTAAACTAACTACATCTTTCTCTGTCTCTGTGTCACAGACACACACATAACGTGTAAAATGCTGTTTAAAATGAAGTCGTTTTGAAGAAATTGTCACTGATTATTTAACAATCTGTCTCATTGGGTTTTAACTGAAGTTTTCTTTGGAGTGGCCAATTTTTTAAATTGTGTGTATACAAATGTATGGGCATGTATGAGGGCCTACTATACATCATTTTTAATTTCTGAATTGACAAGAACTTTTATTTTCTACTTTTTCTGTGTTACAGCTCTCATTTTATATTCAGTTCAATCTATCAGGGATCTTGAGAATGGTAGGAGGTCTGGTTATGTTAACTTCTTTCCCCTTCTCTTTGTTGCCCCTCTCCTTCCCTCCTCCTCTCTCTCTTCCCTCTGTCTTTTTCTGTTATATTAATTAGTTGAGAGTTCTAGAAATCAGAGTTTTACCACCTGGGGGATGGGTTTAATGTGCCACATTTTATCTGAAGCAGATCTAATTTGAGAAAAATATTTTCATCCTCAAATTTGTGAAGCCCTTAGCTTTTAGCGAGGAGGTGCATACAAACTGCACTGATCTCCTGGAGGGTGCATCCTTGAGCTGCTTCTTGCTACCTCGTCTCTCAGGAGAGAGGTACACCCGTGTTAGCTCTCTCCAAGGTATGTTTATATCAGGGGAAGAATACAGTCAAAGCCATCTATCTTGGGCTAAGATTTTCACTGTGCGCAGATCCAATCTTTGAGGGTCCTTATTGCAGAAGCCCGGGTTGCCTTACCGGTGGGCTGACATTGCAGACTAACATGTCCCTTGTCCCCCAGGCAATGTGGGAGTTCAACCCCAGCCAACACAGTTTTAGAAATATTACACTTCTAACTCAGAAAATTAATTTAAGGTAACATTTCCCTCAGGGAGACACACTCATTGACATCACTTTTATCCTTGGATCTGGACACAATATTTGTTTTTTACATGCCTGAAAGAGTTGAAAAACTGGCAGCAACATTGTTGCACACTGTAGGACACATACAAGCGCACACACAAGCATACACGCAGATACACAAGCTGTCCAGCTGTGAAGTCCCTCACTAATTTTCTAATAACGAGAAGTTTGTCTCAGTATCCCACTATGTAACACAGCTTCTGAGCACGAGGTGCCTTCCAGTAGCGGAACCTGCTTCAAGTTGTGTTTGAGTCACAATGTATTAGAAATGAGCTTTAGTGACCGTGTTCCAGATACTGTTGAGCTAGGGCAAGAGTGCGCAGAGGGCCTTTTCTAATCAAGGCACTCTCATACTGAGTGATAGAGCCCGTGCAGTTTTACACAGTGAAAAGTTACTTCATTATGCAGTCACAGAAGACAAATCCACGGTGCAGTTTGTCCAGTTTTTAAACATGACTGGTCAGAGGAGGCTTGTGCCTACCTGTCACCTGTGCTGTGAATAGCTGCATTTTCAGGGAGTAGCCTGCTTCTTGTGAAGACTTCACCCCGTGCCTAATTCAATATAATGGACACGTGACGCGATCTAGATGCAGAGCCCACACAGCTGAGCATGCTAGGCACCATCTGTTGCATGGCGTGGTAGACAGCTCACTGCATGGGGTGGCAATGGGCGTCAGGAAGGGGATTCCGGTGGCCCTGAGATCAGGGAGCTCCTTCTGATCCTGAGTGGGGAGCTGCAGAGGATTGAGTGATCAAATCTGAGCCACATAGGAGTTGATGTCCCCAGGCATGCTCTAACACTCACCTGCGCTCCTTCAGGTGGTTGTTCCAATGAGACAGTTTAGGAGGAATCAGGGAGATTTTGCAGTGGAAGCCTTTGTGTCAGTCACTTTTCCATTGCTAGGACAAAATACCTGATGCCTACAACTAAAAGGAGGATGGGTTTCTTTTGGCTCATGCTTTGTAGAGGGTTCAGTCAATGGTGAGCTAGCTCTAAAGCAGAAGAGACATGGTTGAAGAGCATGATGGAGGAGAGCTGCTCACCCTGCTACAGGAAGGAGAGAGGGAGAAGGAAAGGGAGAGGGGGAGAGAACAGGGAGGAGCTGGGGACAACAATATGCATTCCCAGGTCACACTGCCAGTGACCTATCTCCAACTAGACCCTAATTCCTGACGGCACTTTCAACTATGAAGTTACCAGTAGATGAATGCACTTAGGAGCATTGTGCTCCCATGATCCAATCACCTTCCTAGCACACGAGACTTTTCAGAGACAGTTTTTATCTAAACTCTAATAGTCATAGATGAAACAATAGAGATAGAAAAGCAAAGATTCGCCCAGATCGTCAGTCCATATGGTTCTCATGTCCAGTTTATTTCTGCCTGCAAAGGTATTTCTGGATGCTTCCAGGGATTCTGTGAACAATCTCAAATTGCTCCATGAATGCTTGCTGCCCTCAACTAGCTCAAGGTGATTTTTTCTTTTGCAGCTATGAACATCCACTTCTCCTTTCCCTTTCTTCTTCAACTTGCTCATCACTTCTTCAGAAAATCTGTGGCTTTCCTGATTATGACAAGTCACTCTAGCATGGGTGCTGGCAGTGCAGATGTACCCCCTTTATTATGCTTACTGTAAGTGCAATTATGCACTTATTTACAAGAGTATTTAATAATTATTCACCTCCTCCACTAGACATGAGCTCAGAGAGGTCGAGAACCTGGTGTGTAGCACAGGCTATGTCTGGCTTACAGGTACCATTGAGGAAGGATTTGTGGAAATCTCTGGGCAGGGTCATAAGAGAGTCGAGGTTCCCCATTGCTCTGTGTCTGATGAATCACTGTAGGCTCACAGGACATGGAGATGGACAGAGATAGTGGGAGTTGTTTTCTGATTTTTTTCCTCTGAGAAAGAAGATCCATTTGCCCTGTTTCTAAGAGAGTTATTCCCATCATTTGCTCTCCTGCTGATTTTTAGTCTCATTCTGCTTTACATTATTTTTTAACATTTCTGCAGTTTATTTTCATTTTATTTTTGGAATGTATTTTTGGAGTTATAGTTGTCTAGCTAGGCTTTTTCCTTTTTCTATCTGGTGTGTATTTGGGGACTGGTTTTATCCCAAGGCTCTCAAAAGGAAAACGGCTTCTGTCACTGGGCTCTGGAACCTGCAGGCTTCACTTTTTCCAAGGCGTCATTTTACTCTTTGAGGCTGGATATTCCCTAGTGGTGTGAGCAGACATTTGGCTCCACTGGATAAGCAGAGCATTCAGAGATGATCACATCTGTGATGGGATGTAGGCTCTGCTCACCTGCTGTGTCACCTTGGAGAGGAGACCTAATCTGTCTGGTTTCTTCTAAATCAGGAATGAAGAGTCTTTCCATAAGCAGTTACTGGAAAGATTAGATTGGAAAATATCAGTGCAATCTTGATCCAAAGCAATCCTCAGTAAATCTTTGTAAATTTCTCTCTCTGTCTCTCTCTCTCTCTCTCTCTCTCTCTCTCTCTCTCTCTCCTTCCATCCCTCTCTGTGTTATAGATTGACTCTATGACCTGGCATATGCTAGGCAAGAGCTTTACCAATATCTATACTTGAACCCTTCTTTAAAATTGTATTCTGGGACAAAGTCTTGCTAAGTTGCACAGGCTGGCCTGGAATCTGTTAACCTCCTGATTCAGCCTTCTGAGTAGCTGGGATTATAGTTGTGTGTCACAAATCAGATCCTTTCTTCTCTTCCTGAAAGAAGTCTGTATTGAGGAGATGAAGAGTCTTCCCATAGAGAATCTTCTGTGGGCTAAACACAAAGAACTACTTAGTATATGAAAGAAATCACTCAGAGTGAACAAACGAAGTTCTGCATGGATGATAGTATGACTCACACTATCTATTACTAGGGAAGGTTGAAATAGTAGTGGTGACACTTTTTATAGAGTGAGTGCCCAAAGGGCTAGACATTGTTGCACACACTTGATATAAATCATCTCCTTTAATTATCAGTCGAGCCCTTTAAGATAAAATTATCACAAGTTTTCAAATGAGGAAATCAAAGTTCAACAGGATCATCACAAAATATTGTTGTCACAACTAGTAAGTGGCCTCACTAAACTATCATAAAAACCAAAAGCTATAGATAGGAATGTGTGCATAGACAGGTACATTTGCAGGTGTACGTATGTGTATCTATATGCATGTTTGTGAGCATGTGGTGTCTGTCTTAGTCCTAAGAAAGCAATAGCATCCAGGGCTTGACTGTATGATTATCGAATGGCTATAAATGTTGATGGTAATGAGAAAAGGCAGAGTGAAGGGTAGAACAAATGATGCTTTTGACAATATAATCTTGGAAAGGGAACACAAGGTCGGTGGACACCAAGTCTTCTGTAGTCACCTACTGTCCTTCTGAGAAGAGAGCATGGGATGAGGGCTCCGAGCAAGGTTAGAGAGCTGTTCTCATGGATCTGGGAGCCAGTGCTGGTGAGCCCTTGGGCATGTGTGGGTAGCTCAGTGGCAACAGTACTGGAAGCTCACAGGACATAGATGAGTTGCCAGTGCTCCGGATGACTTGGAGGGCTATGTGGGTTAAAGGTACCAGTTTGGGTTGGAAGGGTTGGGGTAATGCTGACCCCCGGCATCATACTGCCTTATGTTATTTACTTAGTGTCTCTGCTCTTCATTTCCTCTTGTCTAACAGGGGAAGTAAATGTGCTCATCCGATAACATGTCTTTGAGGTTAGAATGAAACAATGCATGTAAACCCGGTTAGTGTTCAAAAAGTACATAGTGCAGTAATGATTTACATGGCCTTACAGAAGAAAAACATTTCCAAGTCTTCATCTACTCAACTCTATTATAAGATCTTACAAAGACAGATGTATGAAAGGCTTCCACTTTGGTTTACTTTGCTAATGTGCTATGATAAATTTATTGGGATTGACATCTGGCTATGATCCTCCAGTTTCTCCACTTTGCTGAGCAGGGTCAGTCACAGCTGCCATCACACCCATGCTTTGGCGCCTTTTAGTCACTGAGCCTCTACATCCTTGGCCTCACAGCAGTAACAGGTAATCACTTGTCACATCTGCTACCCCTTTTCTTCTGGTGAAGGTTCTCTGTGTCTTCTTTCATGAATGCTCCTCTCCACCTGTCTCCTAAGTATGTATGTGCTTTGAATGGGAAGGGAAAGGGCAAAGGGAGGTCTGTAACCACTGACCATAGTCCCAGGCACACCGTGGGAGTCATGAGACAGGTTGGACAAAACAATGCCCGACCAAGACTCTGACTACTACTCAGGGAAAGGAGGCCCTTCCTTCTCAAAGGTCGGCAGAGGTGTAAGCCTGGAAGCTGTGGCTGACACAGATGTCACCTAGTAAGGAAACTGGTCGAGATGAATCAGTCAATATGCAAAAAGGGGAAGACATGGGGGGCACCTAGTTGATGCCTAATAAATTATACATAGTAATAAAATGGAAGTGCCAACATATTAATAGTATAAATCTATAATTGCACAGTCATTGTAACTATAGGTAATTCAATCATATTTATATAATTTTACAATATATACTTATATTTATATGACTGATATGCATTTATATATTTGCATGTTATAATTATGTATTTACATAATTATAGCTTGTTGAGATTAATGCACATTACAGATAATACATATTATAATTAGTGTATACTTATACACCTATTGTTAGAATATAATACAGATGATTATATAGGTACAACTACATAAATAAGAATATAAAAATGTATAGTTAGATATTTTCATCTAACATATAGTATATAGATAGAAAATAAGGACAATTTTACATAATTATATATAATATATAGTTATATGTAAAATATATAAATTCTACAAGTATAAATGTACAATTACAATTAACATGTTCATACATAACTAATATATTAACCCCCTTAACAAGTCCTAATCATTTTATCTTATTTATAAAGGCAAAATATAGAACATAAAAATATATAATTGTAAATATGGCTACAGATAATTATTACGTTTATGTGATCACATCAGCAAGTCCTAAGCTTCCAGTCGTCGTGAAGCTCAGTCGCAGCCAGGTTTTTCTGTCTTGGGTTCTCAAGGTTAGCAAACATATCCTTTGCTTACCTTTGTTCAATTTGCCACCAGAAGACTGCTGAGCCTGGATGGCTTCTGTAGAGACCTAACTGTCCACTGAGCTGCTCACTTGTAGAGCTGGTCTTTGACTTCGAGAGGGTTCTTTCATTCATTAAAGTTTGCAAAATATCTGAAAATGGGAGCACAGTGCAGGCCTCTTCCGAGAATCCTCTGTTCTTCAGGTGGGGACCTGAGACGGATTCTTCTCCCTGAAGTGCCTCATTTCAGATCTTTCAACACTGTGCTTACTTTGTTCCTTTCCATTCCGGACCCCTGTCTGTGTCTCACTTCTCTATCCTGAAAATCCTGGAGGTAGCTGCTTGGTTGGTGATGGAGGAGAAGCAACATGGCTACTTTCTGCCATTTCCTCTATCTGCACACCGAGCACAGCCAACCCAGAACTTCTGCTCTTTATTCCTCCTCCTCCTCTGCCACGCACTCAGTCTTCAGTGACTAAAGCTAGCTTCATGGAGCCAGCAGCCCCTCCTCACGTCAGTTTGTAGTTAACAGGGATTGAAAGCAGATATGAAAGTGGAGTGTTTCAGACCTGGTGTGTAGTGAGGCTTTGATGCAAGCTGAGAGCTTTTCCAGGGCGAGGCTGAGACTAGGAAGGTGGCAGGCACCTTTATCTGTTCATGCCTGAAGGAGCTCCTGGGTTTTTCTTGACACCCGTCCCATATATAGTGGTGTGTGCCAGATTCAGCCAAGAAAAGCATTCTAGTTTTTCTCTCTTCCAATTCTGAGTGCATTAAAGGCATGCTGGCAACATAAAATCAGCCAAGGTGGGAGAACTTACTCCACAGGATGCAACAAATGTTACAGATTAGACCTCCTCTTTTCCCAGGTGGTTGCTAACCATGTTACCAGCTGCAACTGCCCTTGTCACCTGGGTATACCACTAGGCACTCACATGATGACTTGCTTAAGAAAGTCTTTGTCATCATTGTCTTTCTGCCACTGTACAGTGGCATGTAAGAGAACACTTTACCCTCAAGATCAAAAATCAAAACACCCAAGGTGAAGCCTCGGGACAATTTGTGTTTCTGATTAGTGAAACTCATCTGGTCCACACTAATACAATCGAGAACTACTTGTCTGTATACTGAACTTGGCCTGTCCATATATTTTATGTGGACCACACAGAATGTGTTTAAAAAGATATGAATTAGGTGGCTAACTTTAAAAACTACTAGATTTCACATGAAAACATGCTTCTGACTTCTCTTAGAAGAACTCAGAAGATCTGGCAACAGGCAACCCATCCTTGGGCTGGAGCAGCAGACTGGAGAGGAGGAGCAGCTCTCACTCTGGACGAACTGCCCTTTGCATCCTAGGCCCAGCTGACAGCTCACCTTCATTACCTGCCTTAGCTCGGCAGATGTTTAGGTTTGTCTTGGAAATGGTCCAGTATCCTGCTTACCCCGCCTTTCATGTGGGGCACCTAGAAATAATGCAGGGCTGGCTTCAGGGTGCAGAGCATGCTAAGGTCACATTCCATTGGAAGGTCAAGCAGGGATCCTCTTGGGCCTGCAAAAAATAAATAAATAGCTCTGCAAGTCAGAGTGGGACTGCCAGTTAAGGGTGAGGTTTCTGTGGCCTAAGGTGCATGTCTTAGTTACTTTTCTCCTTGCTGAGATAATATACCTGACACCCAAGGAGGAAAATTTTATTTAACTCACAGTTTATAGAAATTTCAGTCCATGAATGGCTGGCTTTAAGATAGGGTGGCATATGGCAGAGTGATTGATGACAGCAAAGGCACCAAGAGAGGCAAGAGGAGGAGGGCAAAGGTGAGGGCAGGAAAGGGATATGGGAAGGGAGAGGGATGGAGAAGAAGAGGGGTGGGAGAATAA
>PVJX010049065.1:0-11231 GCA_004027295.1 Dolichotis patagonum
CAAATTACTGTTGAAATTCTACAAGAGCAACACAAGGGCCAAATCTTAAATGCTTTTAGAGAAAGCAATAAGTCAAATGTAAAAGTGAATGCATTACAATTAAATTCCTAACCAACATAAAATTTTAAGTTCAGAACAGCATGGAATAAAGAGTTATAAACCCTAAAGGAAAACAATTTGTAATCCAGATTAATATGCCTATAAAACTAGCTTTCACAGTTAATGGACAAATAGGGTATTTCCTTGACAATGACCGCCTTAATAAATGCATGACCACCAACCCAACATGCCAAAAATGCTCAGCCCATGAGGATGGCTTATATCTGGCTGTCTGCGGAAGCCCCATGTACTCACAAGTTGGGCTTTTCAAAGTGACTGCATCAGAGTGGGTGACTATAAATTAATGTTGCATCATTACTTATTACTCCCCTCATTGGCTTAGCACAATTCTAGGTGTGGATAATGGGAAGGCCAAGAGTACTATCATTGGTACCAATTAATATGCTTGTAGTCTGAATATAATAAAGGAAAAAGTGGAGGCAAGCTGACTGCTTTTTGCCTATCCAAACATGGAATATTTCTCCTCTGCAATGATGCAATAACAAGACTGACACAAAAAATTTCTCTAACTATTCTCAAGTGAGTAATGTCAATTCCCAAATAAAAGGACACTGATTGCCAGATTGGACTAAGCAAAAGCAAAAATCAATTATACAGTATGTACAACAAACACATTTAATCCAAAATTAAATAAGAAACTTATAAAGAATTTACAAATGGAAAGCAATATTCCCTACAACAAGTTCCTGAAGATCAGAACCATTATGTTATTTTCAAACTAATTGGACTTCAAGCCAAAATGGAGCAGAAAAGAACAAAAGAGCATAGCATATTAGTAAAGTTTATGAGCTAACAGGAAAATGTAACATTTATAAATATTTATACAAAAAGTAATGGTATGCTGAAATCATAAAGGATATATCCCTGGACATAAAATCAGATAAACATCAATACAGTGTTCAATGCCACACTGTCACAAATAAGCAGATGAACTAGACAAGAAATGAACAAACAAATGTTGGAGATGAATCATACCTTCAAATAAAGAGATGTAATAGAATATCTACAAAGCCCTCCATAAAAAAATCAAAGCCAGCTTCTTCCTATCAATACATGAAACTTTCTTGAAAATAAAACTCATATTATCCAAAAAAGTTTGCTTAAAATAATATCAACAACTGAAATTTGCTGTATACATTATCAGACCACAGTACAATTAAACTAGAAATCAAGGGCAAAAGAAATCAAAGAAATTAGGCAAAGACATTGAAATTAAATAGTGCTTTCTGGAATCACTGAGTTCCATAAGAAATCAAGGAAGATACTATGAAAGTTTATAGGTTCAAATGGTCTTATTACAACATACCAGGGCCTAAGGGACACAATAAAGTAATTTCAGAGTGAAGATAATAACCATGAATGTTCACATGAAAAAATAGCATTATATCTTGTATCTAATACTCATAGTTTGGGTTTTCTAAGCTGGCTGGATCTAGGGCATGTGGTACTGCAATTAAGGCTGTATGGTACTAAATTAGTCTGCAGATGGGAATTAATGGAGTTCTAGATGTCAAAGAATGGATTTACTGAAGACAGAAGCTTTCCTGAGTGTATGTGTCCCCACCCAAAAGGCCTGTCTTCTTGATGGAATAAAAGGGAAAGGCAAGCTGCTGCTTGCTGCCTTCTTCCTGCCACACCATGACCTATTTTTCCTTTATCATGTTCCTCTGCCATGCCACTCTGCTGTGGAGCCAGCAGACCATGGACTGAAACATCTACAAACTGTGAACGAAAATAAACATTCCCTTCTTTACCTTTCAGTGTAAGGATTTTGTCTCAGCAATAAAAAAATTTACCAAGACACAGAGCAAGCTCAAATAAAAACGTAATGATAAAACTCCAGATCCCAGAAAATCCTGAACACTCCAAATACAAAGCTACTTTAAGAATGAATTTATAAAGTTCAGTTCAGATATTACTGAATTTGAGAAAATATACAAAGAAATATGACCTAAAGAACTATTTCTTCCAAAGAATAAACAAAATATAGCCATTGTACCAACAGTGGAGGAAAGGTTCATATCAATGCAATGAGAAATGAAAAAAGTGGACTCACAATTAAATCTGCTAAAATTTAGAAGATTATCAGAATCTACTTTGAAAACATGTACTTCAATAAATGGATAGATTTCTAAATCCATGTGAATAGACAAAATTGAACTACAAAAAATAAACCACTGAATAATACAGTAATAATCAATGAAATTGAGACAGTCATTAAAAACATAATAACTTCACAAAGACTGAGATTCAACTGATTTATCCCTGAATTCTACAACTCCCGGGAAGACCAAAAGTTGACACTCCTCAAGCATTTTTTCTTCTTAATTCTAAAAAACCAAAGCAGAAAAAATGGATAAAGAGGATGCAGAATTTCAAAAATAGTAGGAAATTAACTTTACTTAATACATTGCATATTACTATATTAAATTAGATGTTCAACTTCCAAGATTAAGGATGAAAAAATTGAGCAAGCAATCAAACAATAAGAGCACAAACTGTTCTTTGGATGAACTAGCAGAGATTAGTAGTTTAATTAAAACCAAAAATGTACTGCCTAGCTCATTTCTGGAGGCCAGATAGGGCTCTTTCCTTCTCTATTTTTTCTCTGTGATCTCATGTTGTTACATAATAAATCTGACTGTCTTCCAGCACACTCTCTAAGTAGCCTTATCTATACTGAAGCAGCAGAAGAGCAAATTAACTCTGTTACTGTAGCCTAAAAATACACAATTCATACATAATAGCATAAACATGTCAATTAAATAAAAATACCCACACAAATAGGAACCAAAACTAATTTTGGCTACCCCAGGCCAATAATTATCATATTCCACTTCTGGCTGGTGCCCATGAATGAGCTTTCTCTAAACTCCCTCTAATGGAGGTCTTATGTGATCCCTGTGATTCACTTTTCTAAACTTCCAACACCCCCCCCAATAATGGAGGCTTTCTATATACCCTGAATTGCTCCTCTGTGCATGGAACTTCCATCTAGGACCTGTCTCATTTACAACCCCCAAAATGCCCTGACCAGCCAGAGACAGTACCTATCATCCCAATGTTTCCATGTTGGTTCACCTGTGAGGTTGCTTGGTCTCAATAGGTGCCTGTTTCATTGTCCTTGTGTTAGTTTCAGTCTTTAGATTCCACAGGCAGTAAACCAAAGCTTCAATGAGTTTGGCTTTCCTGAAAATCTATGTAAACAGTTTGTCATGCAAATCACAAAAAAATGCAACAGGAAATATTATGAAGCTCAAACAAAGCAGTTGCAGGTGCTGTAACAGGGTATTAGCAAAGATTTGTGTTTTCATTGTTTGATCATTATTCTCACACCTATAATCTGTAATCTCAGCAACTATTTTGAAAATAACAATATGCAATATATTAACCATTGTTAATCACCAATTTTACTGCTTTGAAATTCTGTGTCATCTTTTCTATTCTGCTTTCATTTTAAAACTTATAAAAAGAAAAGCAAAACACAAGTTTCTGAGCAGCACCTTAAGAAATCACTAAGAATTGTAAGCTTTTCCAGTGAAAATCCCTGAAAATATAAGTGAGATAGCTGAGTTGCACATTACCAAAGAAAATACGCAGATGACAAATAAGCTTGTGATTTTTAAATTCCCATTATTTTAATTAGGAATTGAAAATTAAATAACAACAAGAAACCATAAAGTGCTTTTTCCAATGAACTCAGTCCTCATATGCCATTAACAGTCCTGTAATGTGCTAAGCAGCACAAAATTGCATTGCTTGCAGATGGGAGCTCAAATTGTGAAGACTACATAGAAGTCACAGTGACAGATTTTGCAAAGCCAGACATCACTATGAAGGACAACCTCCAGGGAAGTACATGCTGCAAGTGTTTATCCAACAGATTTAAAAAGAACAAAGTGAAGGATGGAAGAGGTAGATAGATGGGTACTTAGGGACAGTTCCATATGAACAAGAAGCTCTGGTGTGCTTTTGTACACTAGGGCAAATATAGGTAACAGGGTCATGCTGGATTTCACAAAGCTAACAGAAGTGACTTTGAATGATTTTATCATAAAATGATAAGTATTTCTCTTAATGTAAACTCAACACCAGGTTCACATACATTGAAATTTCACAATACCGTTAAGGGCAAGGGTTTGTTAACAATATAGAAATCCAAGTAACCAAATTGGTAAATTTGGAATTTTATTAGCTGAGCTCAGTACCACATGTAGACCCAGTATCACAGTCAAAATGAGTGGTGCTGAAGTGCAAAATTATAGAGCTTATAAAACAGAAAACCACAAAAAGACATCCTCTTGGAAACAATTTACCTAGAATCTTACATTAATTTTTGTTCAACACCTGTATCCTGTTTCTTGGTTGACCAGGTTACTTTTTCCTCCTATGGGTGCAGCTCATTCTGCTTTTATCAAGGACTTGTACCCTGAGAAATTTTTCACTGTTCTGGGTCAAAAACAGTGCGCAACTTGGTGTTAGTTATTCCCAGCTACATTAAAGGTAGAAAAAAGCTCCATGATGTTAAGTATCAGTGATAAAGTAATTAAAATAAAAAACATGAAACATAAAGTGAATTAGAAAAACATGACATGGAATGATTTATTTTTGCTTCATTTATACTTGCTCCATACTACAAAAATAGATGTTATTCACTGTATGAGAGGATAAAGAAATGGGACACACACAGGGAGAATATTCCCTACAGTGATTTTTTGTTTGTTTTTAAAATAGGTCCATTGCACACTCTGAAATAGTCATTCATTTTCTTGCATTCAAGTATTTGTTTTTTCTAAACTGGACAAAGTTCATTTGTGCTGCTATCCCCCTTCCTTCTCTTGACATTGTGTTTCCACTTGAATTGATATTGCTCTTATTGTCTGAAAATAATTACACAGAGATTATTCCAGAACCCTCTGCTCCCTGAATGTCTTTTTGCTACGGAAATGATTTCCCTACACTTCTGCTACACCCCAGAGTTAGTGTGAAGACCTCTCCCACAAGTCCTGACAGTGGAAGAGTGTCAATATTTTGGAGCACATCACAAAAAGCCAGATGACAAAATCGATGCATTGTGAGGACTTCACCTGGGTCCATGGTCAAGGCAGAAGGCCTCTTCTTTTGGAGACACACTTATGAGGAGGAGATGTCATTTCTAATTCATGCACTGCTCAGTTTGAATAGAATGTGTTTTGACTGCCTGCTCCTCCCTTCACTGGCTGCAGTACACTCTGTGTGCTGCATGGAGATCAAGGCTGCCCTCCTTCTTGTAGACCTCACCTCTCATGACTCATCTCCTCAGGCCAAATACATCAACCACACCATCTGCCTTGCTGTCACTGGCTGTCACCTGCCCTAAGATTTGATTGATACTTGTCTCAGATACAAAATCTCTCTGGCCAGGATTCTGTTTAAACTTTGGCATACAGAAGGTCATTATCTTTAATCGGAGCCAGCACAGTGTTCACTTGTTTAAATAGAAACCCTGGAGAAGGTATGAATATAAATTATGAGTAATATGGACATAGGTCCATGAAGGTGGGCCAAAGTAGAGATCACAGCACCAGCAGGAACATCACCTTCCTAAAGGGTTTTTTCAGAAATTAGTATTAAAGACACAGAATGCTGGGCCAATAGAAGGCAAACAGAAACTCTCAATATTTTCTTTACATGATTAGCATATACAACACCACACTGTGTAAGGCCACAAAACAGAACAGATATGCCAGAGCTGAATCCCACACCAGCAGTGCCACATTCAACAACTCCCACTACCCAGTGCCAGGTATGAGGATCCCATGTTATCCTGGCTCGTCCTCTTACACAGACCATGAGACACACATGCAAATCACCCTCGGTGCTGGTAGAAGAAATATGTGTCACCAGCATGTTGGGAGTGGAGGTCTCCATCCTGCAGGCAACATGGAGATGATTTGGACCCCTCACTGTCTAATGGCAGCTCCCCCAAGAGAGAGCTCTGATCACAGTACGTTCCCCACCTTGTAAGTTGTGAGAGAGAGCTTTCTGGTTTGTCTATTTTTGGGGGGGAGCCAGGATATGGGAAGGGACAAACTCATAATGCTTCCCTTTGTCCTCAGGTGTGCTGTCTGATTTGACACATTGGGAATCAGGACCCGGCCTGTTAAAACCCGAGGCAACACTGTCCTTCACCTGCACTGTCACTGGATCTCTGTCACTAGTATTTACTACTTGAGTTGGATCTGCCAACTTCCTGGGAAAGCTGTGCAGTGGATGAGCTGCTGGACTACAGAAAGGCAAAAATTCAGTTGCCCTCACTTTTTGTGAGTAAAACATCCTCATTAATCCAAAATGAATTAATAACAGAGTTTATTTAACATTAAGACCAATAAAGTGCCTGTGCACTGTGGAGGTTGTCACAGAGACAATGTGCTAACTGATCTGCAGAAATTTCATATGGAACCTGCAAGTGCCAGGTTTACAATCTTTTCTATGGAGTGAATTAGGGGCTCAGATAAGTCAGTATCTTGATGTTTAGAAACAGAAATTTATGCACTTGATATGAGATACACCCATCATACTAAATCTGGTTAGATATATGATTGGTAATTAAATACTTGATCAGCACACTTATAAGAAAATCTCTTATTAAAGAGGCACTGTTATTAGGTAGAGAGCAAGACTATCATCAATAACCAACCAGTAATCAACAGAAGACAGAAAGTTATTGAACCTGTTAAATTGGTAGAAACTGAGCTCAGGGACTCACAAGGACAATACATATAGCTGTGGACAAAAACAGGAACTTAGGAGAGACACTTTTCATATTTTACTAGAAAATAAAAAAAAGAAAAATTTTGGCTGCACAATAAGTGGAATCCATAAAAAAGAAGACAAATGATTTTCTTGCTGACTCAGTCTCAGGTGGGGGTGTGCACCCTACCAATGCCCTATAGGAAACGAGTGAATACAACCTTCATAGGAATAAGGGCTTAGAGGTAGCAAGATTGAAACAGAAAATGAAAACACTTCTTTTGGAAGAAAGAAAAGAGATGAGGGTCAGACAGTTACATGTGAGAAGGTAGTGGCTACATAACTGAGGGCCTTTGTTCCTGGCTGCATTGATTAAAGAGGCATACAAGCCCTTTCCCTGGAACCTGTGCCAGGCTCTGCAATCCCAACTCAGGTACCATTACCTGCCTGCAAATTCCTACATCGGCTTCATTAGAATTTCTTTCATGCTGTTTTAGATGTAAAATTTATGGGTTGGTTAAATGTAACCTTAGATATGATATCAAATCAACAATTAGGTGACAGGCTAATGCATTAATATAAGGAACCTAGAGTGGAATATATGCATACACACCAAAAGTGTTTTCACTTACAATTTAAAGGGTTTGTGTATCCCACACTCAACACCAGGAAGTGATCTAGTGTATCAAATGTGGGACTGTTTCAGCAATCGTTGTGAACCTCAGGCTTTATTACATTTATCTTCAAAATTTAGGTATGATTCATGACACTGGCTAAAGAATTAAGCTTTCCTAAAGCAGTTGGATATTTGGATTTTCCTTCATCTTTACTTTTTCCCATAAACCTGTTACTGTGTTTCTGTAGTTTCTTCATTCACACTGTAATGGAGTTCTCTTGGTAGACTCATAATAATTAGTTCAATGAAAATGAGCAGACTGAGCTCTCTCAGTGGAAATCTGTGAAAATCCCTGTGAAAATCTGGGCAATAAAGCTTATGGCCTCAGTCATGAAAGCAGCCCCTACCCATTCCAGTTTGTCCTGTTCTGACCTGGCCAAATAATCTTTTTTGTCCTGAGGGTACTTGTTCTTCCAGAGGACATTGACCTGGGAACATTTAGGACCCAGCTTCAGGAAAGTGCACTAAGCCATTTAGCAAAAGCAGTACAGGCCCGAAAAACCAGCAGTAAAGCCCTAAAGGTAGTATGAATCCTGGCGTGTGAGGGTGACATCACAGGAGAGAGACTGGCCCAGGAGACAATCATTGATAAAGGTGGGGCTGGCTGCACACCCAATCAGGTGAGGCAAGGGAGGAGGGCTCTTCCTGGGCCTGGTGCAGAAGTACTCACTGTGAGTTCAGTGCTGAGAGCCTGGAGCTGAGCTCACCTCTAGTTTCGGTGACTTCTTCTAATGGTGGGCTGCAAAGGATCCTCAGAACCCCTGAAGCATCGCAATGGTAACTTGATGGTACTGGAGCTGGAAATGGGATGGAATTTTGTGAGTTCTGGAAGGTAGTGGGAAAAACCATTGTAATCCTAGAATGTCTTTTTGGGCAGCCCCAGGCACAGCTGTGTTTGAGGAGTGTAGTGATTTGGGGGTAAACCTGTGTTCCCTCCTCAAAGTGAGAAAAAAGTATGTTCGCAATTCGTTTTGTGAGACCTCCACTGGCAATGTTGTTGCCTCATAAACGGAACTCGTAATCTCACAATACTGTGTGAGGAGATCTGGTACCAAAATAAGAAATGAGAAAGTCTCCTTGACTTTTGGAATGCTTCCCACCTGGGTAGTCAACCGGCCAGGTAAAAGTGGCTCTGTGGATTTAAAATAGACTGCTATCTATCTATCTATCTATCTATCTATCTATCTATCTATCTATCATCTATCTACCTATCTCTATTATCTATCTTTTTCTACATACTTTTCTGCTTTACATTTTATTGTTTGAATATAAAGTGTATCTGTGTAGTCTGCCTGGCCTTGAACTCCAGGCCTCCATCCTTCACCAGCCTCCAGTATGATGAGATTACAGGCCTGAGTCACCACACCAAGAAGAAAAAACCAATTTGACCCCAGTTTCTCCAACCCATTTCCTCAGCCTGTGGGGTCTACAGGAAAGAGCGTTTAGAGATAAACTGGCTGTTTGTATTTACATGTCTGTAATCTCACGATTTTAGTAATTAGCTGCTGCAAGTCACCCTGGTAGACAGGAAGTTGCCTTTTACTGTGGGCAAGAAAATTCCTTGCTGGTTCAAAACCCTAGGTCATTGTCTATTCTCATTTTAATTCTTATCAAAGCCACTAATTTTTCAACATTACCTCAGGCCCTTTCCTTACCTAGTGTCTTATTTATAAGCCAAGTAAATCAACACCATTTTACAACTGAACACAGGAAGAAAGGCCTTTTATAGGGTTTAAAATGTTCTGAAGTTATTTGGGGGATGGTGATGCATTAGTTCTGGAGGGAAATGTTCCTGCACAGAACAACTTCCTGTAGGTACTGACTGTTAGTCACCCACTGAGAAACACAGCAAACTGCTGCCTATAGGGATGTAGAGGTGAAAAATACGAGGGTGGAAACTGGAATGGGTGTCAAATGTAAAAAAATTGCTGCAGCCTTTGGGTTGTGCTTAGACTTTGACCTGAAATTTGAAACACTGTGTGGGGCATGGTGGAACATTCCCTTAATGCCAGCACTCAGAAAGCAGATACAGGAAGATCCTTGCAAGTTTAAGGCAACCCTGGGCTGTGAAGTGACCTCTAGGCCATCCTGAACTGCTTTGTGAGACCCTGTCATAAAAGACAAAAAAAATATTGAAATATTGAGATGGACTTTTTAATGAAATAGGGGTATATTCACATAGTCAGGATCTGCATTAGAATTCAGGAATAAGAACAAGTTCTTTTTGAATAAGAGCAGCCACGGCCATTAAAAGTAAATGGGAGTGCAGGGGCATGTGGAGGGAGGCCGAATCAGCAGCCAGAAGAGTAAAAGCCTTCTGAGGTCACCTTGAGCTAGTGTGACAGCACTGAAGGGTTGTCTCCTTGCTAGAAGGATTGTCTGAGAGTAGGAAAAGGGTTGGTTCTATCTATCACATTATGTCTTATTGGAATTTGAATATGTGTGATAGTTCAAACAAATTTTTTTCTTTTTTATCAAAAATGAATTATTATAGTACCCATTGATCATTTTCTGTTATTCAGTTCAGAAAGCCCTGTAATTCTTTCACTTTATGCATGGCTTTATACTATTGTGTTATGTTTGATATTATTGTAATTGAAACTATGCTCAACTATAGCAGAGTAAGAGATGTGGTGTTAGATACTGTTGATGTCCAGTTGACTTAATGTAAAGTACTGTGTTGCCTATGTTGTCCTGTTCTGATCTGCTCTGTACTGCCCCCTTTTGTTTTATTCTCTTTTAAATAAAAAAAAATCTTAATGAGAAATATCCAGAGGTTTTCTCAAAACAAAAAAAAAAGAAAGGAGGGAAACTTAATCATGGATAAATACTTCTTCTGTGTCTACAGATCAGCTCCCCTAGTCATCTCTGATGTAAGATAGAAAATTAGAACACTAGTATTGCAGGTATGAAAATGTCTTGGACATCACAACTAAAATAGCATGGGAATGAGTTTCTCTTGAACACCAAAGATTTCAAGGCACATACAATGTTTATATTGTCCACTGACTGACTTCAGAAATTTGGCCCTTACCTACATCCTTCCAAATTTGAAAAATATTTTGATGTTATAAGAAATTTTTTTGCATTTTGAGACAAGGTCTTACTACTTTCCCAAGATGTCAAGAGTGTCACGACTTTGCCAGCACTTTGTTGAGTTTGATATATGGGAATGAAACTCTCTCAACTTACTATATGTCCAGTACAAGTTTATGTTTTCTAAAACTTAGGAATGAATTTTATAAACAATGAAGATTAAGAGCAGAAGTATTTATTGAGAGAAAGAAAGCTTCTGTATGAGAGAGACAGAGATAGAAGGGGTCCCAATTGGATTGCCAAAGACTCTGTATTTTGTAAGAATTTTTATAGAGGAAACCTATGAGGTGAGGAAAGTATAAAGAGGGGAAAACATAAGAAGTCACAAGGCAGGCAGGCAGGAGGTGGGAAAGTGCAACGTCAACCAATAAGTTTAATGATTCAGGTAAAATCAGGGACAAATGGGGAAGCCAGTCATGTAGAAAGCAAGCACTCTTTCGAGATCAGTGACTCTTCCTACAGGGGTTGGAATAGGGACTCTTGTCTTCTCAAGGTGATCCATACCTAATCCCTAAGATTATACTAAAGGGTGTGGTTTCATTTCTTTTGCCTTCTATTTTGGTATCTGGCCCACTGCAAGAGGTGTGTGTCTCCTCCAAAGTCACCA
>PVJX010049066.1:0-11233 GCA_004027295.1 Dolichotis patagonum
TTATTCTTTCAAAGAACCAACTCTTTGATTCATTGATCCTTTGTACTGCTTTCTTAGTCTCTATTGCATTAATTTCTGCTCTAATCTTTATAATTTCCTCCCTTCTTTTGGCTTTGGGCTTGGCTTGCTCTTCTTTTTCTAGATGTTTGATTTGTAGCATCAGGTTGTTTATTTGTGTTCGTTCTGTCTTCCTGATGTGTGAACTCAATGCAATAAATTTTCCTCTGAGGACTGCTTTCACTGCATCCCACAAATTCTAATAAGTTGTGTTTGTATTTTCATTTGCTCAATAAACCAATATATAACAGTTATAACCAATAATGTAAATCGCCTCAACTCACCAATCAAAAGAAACAGACTGGCAGAATGGATCAAGAAACAACATCCAAACATATGCTGTCTACAAGAAACCCATCTTACCCAAAAGGAAACCTGTAGACTGAAAATCAAAGAATGGAAAACAGTACTCCACACAACAGGAAATCAAAAAAAAAAAAAAAAGCAAGAATAGCAATCCTGTTTGCAGACAATGTGAACTTCAAACCAAGAATGATCCAAAGAGATAAAGAAGGTCACTACATACTAGTTAGGGGAAAACTTCAAGAGGAAGAGATAACAATCTTAAATATATATACACCAAATTCCAGTGCACCCAGCTATACAAAGCAAATATTAACAGAAATGAAAAGTCTAATAAGCAATAACACAATTATAACAGGAGATTTTAACATGCCATTGACACAGAGGAACAGATCAACTAGACCAAAAATCAGCAAGAAATAACAGAACTGAATCATACCTGTGAACAAATGGATTTGATAGATGCATATAGTTTTCCATCCAACAACATCAAAATATACATTCTTCTCAGGAGTACATGGGACATTCTCTAAAATAGACCATATACTAGCCCACATTTCATATTTAAGTAAATGTAAAAGAATTGAAATTATCCCATGCATGTTATCGGATCATAGTGCCATGAAATTAGAAATTAACAATAAAAGCAACTGCAAAAACCTCACAAACACATGTAAACTGAGTAATACACTCTTGACCAATCAGTGGGTCACAGAGGAAATTGATGTGTCTCTAAATTTTTAACTATGTCTTCTTTAGATGTGTTCAGTATTTGTTTCACTACTTCTATCATTTGTTTTTTCTACCTGAGAGATTATTTCTGATTTGAGTTTCTTTATACCTTACCTGAGTTGCTTTTTTATATCAATTGATATCATTTCAAGCATTTCAGGTGTATGGCTTATATTTTCTTCTATGTACGTGGCTCCTAGGCTTTCTTGGAATGAGCTGGAGATTTGAGATTGCATTGTGGTCTTTTATCTTGTCATTTTCCCATGTTTCTGTGTTTTGAGTGATGTGCCAAACCTTCCCCTGGCTGTGTTAGAAATCACCTTCTGCTGCCTTGCTTCCGGGACTGAATGAAGGTCACTGAGCATAGCTCAGTCAAGCCACAGGAACTCCCAAGCCAGGTCCATTGTTTTAGGGAAATGGGTGGGCACTTTACCTCTGGGAGCTGTGGTCTTAAACTCTTCCCAGGCCAGCACCTGTAGTGGGCTGGAAATCCCCTCAGCTGGCCTTGGCTCCAGGACTAAAACAAGCTCACTTGCCTGGAATCCATGGTAATGACAGGAACTAAGGATTGGCTTACATCAATAATCCTAGGCTACTCAGCCTAGCAAGAATATGGAACTCACCAAAAAGGCCCTGCAGGAGGAATTCAGCTGACCCGGTCACTTCCCTTCATTGTGGGACCCAGCAATTAGACAAAATCAACCACACAGTAGGACCATAAGGCAAACACCATAAACAATTGAGACTAGTGGGATTGAAAAACACCAAAATGTTAACCCAAGAGGTGAAAAGGACAAAACAAAAAGACATAATATAACCTCAAACTTCTAGGCCACCAGGAACAAGTACAAGAGACATCAAAATAGAGGACATTAGAAGTCATACACTGGAAATTTCTGAAAATATAGCAAGTGAAATAAAGAAACAAATCCATGAGGCTATAGAGCAAATCAGCTTAGAAATAATCTCTCAGAAAAAAAAAAGAAATCACAACCTTAAAAAAGAAGATGCTCAGCATAGCTAGAGAAGACATAGATGTTTAAAATATATTACAGGAGCACGGGGAAATGATGGAAACCTTGAATGAGCAATATAAGAAAGAAATAGTATGCATAAAATAAATTCAAACAGATATCCAAGAAATAAAAAATTCCATTGAAAGCTGGCAAAACCATTTGAATGAAGCTGAGGCCCACTGTATGGTGTGGTAGCATGGCATGGGCCTCCCTGATGTTGTGTTTTTTATCCATAGAATGGTTACTACAGCCTGTAACTTGGCATGACTACAACCACTGACCTGCTTATATAGGAGGGCCTGCAGAAGGTTGCAGAAAGAAAGTTCCAGTGCTCTGGTTTTGTACACGCATTTCAAATGTGGGACTTTGTTTTTATGTGGTTTGTGCAAAAACAATTTCATTCACAACACTGCACATTTAAAACAAAATCTATTCTAGGGAAATCCAAAATAAAACACCATGGAGGGCCATGCCATGAAAACCACATGACACAATGTTTTGGAGGATTGCCTTTTGTCCAGCTTTGGGTTCTCTTCCACTGTCCCAAAAACAACTATGTGGTGTTATTTACATGGCCCTCCCTCATTTTGGATTTTATTCCCTAGAATGAGTTTCCTTTTCAATTTACAGTCTAGATTCAATTTTCAGCATGTGGAAACCCAGTTTTCTCAACATCATTTATTAAAAATACTATTTTAACTCTAGTGAAGCTATTCATCTCCTTTTTAAAAGATAAGATAACTGAGTATGCTTGCAGGTGTTTCTGTATCTAGTAATCTGTTTTGCCGATTATCAGATGCTTTCTGTTGGTAGCATCATGCTGTTTTTATCATGATATCTTTATAATTTAAATTCAAAGCAGTGATTATGATGCCCTCTGCCTTTATTTATTTCCTAGAAGTATTTTCACTATTGAAGGGCTCTTCCAGTACCACATGAAGTTTAGGATAGTTTTCCCTAGTTTTGTGAGGTACGCTGTTGCTATTTTGACTGGGACTGCATGAAATCAATATAATAGTTTAGGAAGTATGTCCACTTTCAGTATGTTAGTACTGCCTACCCAAGAATAGAGGATGTCTTTCCATTTTCTGATATCCTCTGTGATCCCCTTTTTGAGAGTGTTGTAGTTTTCAATGCATAGATCTTTTACTTCCCATTAGATTGATTTCAAAGTATTTCATTTTTCTTGATGCTATTGTGTAAGGTGTTTTCTTTCCTCTTCTCTCAATGAGTTTGTTAGTTGTGTTCAGGAACACTATGAATTTTTGAGTATTCACTCTGTATCATGCTATGCTACTGCATTATATTACTAATTCTAGACATCTATTGGGGGAGTTTTGGAAAACTTCCATGAAAAGTATCACATCCTCATCAAATAATGATAATTAAACTTATTCCTTTCCTACCTATATTCCTTTGATTTATTTTTCTTTTATAATTCCTCTGGCTAATGTTTCCACAGCTATATGGAAGAGGAGTGGTGATAGTGGGCCTTCTGGTCTGGTTCCTTATTTTAGAGTAAAACTTTGAAACTTTGATTACTTAGTGTGATGTTGGCTGTTTGCTTGTCATAAATGGTTTTTACCAGATTGAGATAAAGAACTTCTACTCCAATTTTCATTAGTGTTTTTGTCATGAATGAGTGTTAGACTTTTAAAAAGGCTTATCTGCATCTATCGAGGTGATCTTGTTATTTTTCTCTTTGACTCTGTTGATATGAAATATTACATGTATTGATTTATCTATGTTGTACCATTCTTGCATTCCTGAGATGGTGTATTATCCTCTTGATGATTTACTGCATTCTGTTTGCCCAGTATCTTTTCAAGGAATTTTGCATCTATGTGCATTAACAAGGTTGGCCTTTAGTTCCCTTTTGTGGTTAGATCCTTCTCTGGTTTTTGTGTCAGGATAATGCATGCTTCAGGAATATTGCTTCCCTGTCAAGTTTTCAAATTATTTGATGAGTAATGGTTTTAGATCTACTCTAATGTTCTTACAGAATTCATCAGTGACTCTACCAGGAGGTGGAAATTCCTTTGTGGGTAGTTTTAAATGTAATTCTTCAATTTGATTGACTGATATTGGCTTATTTAGAATTTTATATCTTCTTGATCCAGCTTTGATAATTCACATATACCTAGAAATCTGTATATTTCTTCTGAGTTTTTTCATCTAATTAGATATAAGTTCTTTTTTAATTTTATTTAAAGAGACAAAAAAACAAAACAAAACAGAAAAAAGGGTAGCAACAGTACAGAATTCCAAGGAAAAAAAGGAACAGAACCAAAAAAAACCAAATAGGAAATCATTACTTGACAAATTACATAATGACATCTTAGAAATAGTTGTTCAAATTACAAAATTAAAACATGCAAAGTAGACATTCAAACAGTGACACAATAACAGTTCTGTTCCATGATCTGACAAAAACAGCAATATAGTCATCCATCTTACACACTCAAACATCCATGCAATTATATCAAAAGGGTAATATCAAACACAACAAAACAGAACAAAGTGGGTCACAAGAAAGCAATGTAAGAGACATAAATTTCAAAGCTAGAGAATCAGAGATATTCACTCACTATCACACTGACTCTTGTTCTCTTCCAAATAGTTGTCTATATTTTCACATCCATGGAATTCACATGAAACAACATAGTATGGAAGCAATCTAAACAGAACCAGGAGGGCGTTTCAGGTCTTCAAGACCAGACAATAGGGAAGCCAAGAATGGCTGTCAGTGTCTCTCATTCTCTTCAAAACAGCTGTCCATACCTTAATGTGTGTTGAACTTAAACAAAACAAAACAAGCTAAAATCACTTTGAAAAAAGAATGATAGTATTGCTGGATTTCACATCATGACATTATGGATTCAGCACTGGGTACTGTAGTGTCTCCTATTCTTCAAAGTAGTTGTTCATTTCAACATGTGTCATATAGTTGGTTCTCACAAACTGTTTATAAGCTCTACACATGCATGAGTCTCTACATGTATATCCATCCTTTCTGTATTAGAGGGAAAAACAAAACAAAGCAAGACAAAACAAAACAATTCCTAGAAAAGCATGAATCAAAAAGTCATATAAAACCAAAATACAAGGTGATCTACAAAGGTTACCATGATGTCTCAGCAGTACATAACAACATTAATAAAAACAAAGCATTTGGCAATATTATAAGACTTCAAAAGCAGGCAATAATCAAACCAGAGTGGATATCTTAGTGAATCTTGTCATCTTCAGTGTAGTTGCCTATACTCTTTGACTTAATGCTATCAATCATAACAGAGTTGAATAAAATCAGTCAATATAATATAGCAGTCTAACAAACCAGATTCAAATAAGATTAGTCATAATAAGACAATATAAGTTATACAGGGCTTCAGATTAAATTGATAGGAAATTAAGGATGATTATCACAAGATGTCCTCTTATTTTTGGGATAGCTGACCATGTCCTCATTCTAGTGTAAGTAGACAAACTGGAGCAAGATGTAATCCATCCAAGCAGAGTGATGAGAATAATATAGATTTTATTTTTTTTCTATTTGATAGTGTTTTATTGAGGATTTTTTAATCTATGTTCAATGGGAACACTGGCCTATAGTTCTCTTTATTGGTTGTGTTTATTTCTGGTTTTAGAATCAGAGTAATTCTTTTAATTTTATTTAAAGATAAAAAAAGCAAAACAGAAAAAAGGGTAGGAATAATACAGAATTACAAACAAAAACATTAAGAAATCACTACTTGATAAATTAGATATTGTCTTCTTAGAAATAGTTGCTATGTTACAAAATTAAGGCATACACAGTGAATAACAGTGAGGCTGAAAACAGTTCTGTTCAATGATACAACAGAAACTTGATAATACGGTTATCAATCCCACACACTTAAACATACATGCAGTTATATCCTTTAGAGCATTTTCTTTTCCTCCTTTTGCTTTTTAAGTACATTATCTGTTTAGTTATATCATGTTTCAGCTTGCTCAGTATGCCATTGATCTATGAGGTATGTTATTTGTATTTGGAAGAGGATTATATCGGATCTCTATAGTTATTTTGGAAGAATGGTATTTTCACAATATTTATTCTTTCTATCCATGCACAAGGTATGTCTTTCCATTTTCTGAGGTCCTCTTCAATTTCTTTTTCAGGACATTATAATTTTCCCTGTATAACTCTTTTTTTGAATTTTATTTAAAGAGAAAAAAAGCAAAACAGAAAAAGGGTAGAAATAATACAGAATTGGAAAAAAAATTAAGAAATCACTACTTAATAAATTATATATTGTCTTCTTAGAAATAGTTGTTCATGTTACAAAATTAAGGTACACAAAGTGAACAAACAGTGAGGCTGTAAACAGTTCTGTTCAATGATCCAACAAAGACTTGGTAATATGGTTATCAATCCTACACACTTAAACATACATGCTGTTATATCCTTTAGTACATTTTCTTTTCCTATTTTTGCTTTTTAAGTACATTATCTGTTTAGTTATATCATGTTTCAGCTTACTCAGTAACTTATTGATCTGTTTTGTTGTTGTTATTTCCTTTTTAATCACCTTATATAATTCTGTTGTTTTGTTTTTGAGTTTCTCATCATCCATGTCACATGGATCAGCTTTGATGGAGTTGGGAGTTTTTGGAGGTATTTTGTTACCTTGTTTTCTCATGTTCTATTGTTTTATTTTTATTTAATTTTCATTAACTTGCAGGTAGTAATATACAACAAAACAGGATGGAATAAAGCCAATTGAGACAGTATAGTGAAATTGGCACAGAACATCACAGCAGGTCACCAGGACAGCAATAATAGGCACCAATTGTATATCTCGTTATCTTCAAAATAGTTGTTCTTCTATTAGGTACAGCAAAATCAAAAGAAATACACATTATAGAACACATCAAAACAGAATATTGAATAGAGCAACACCGTTAGTCAGGACAAAGCAAAACGGTGATAAAAATATCTGCCTTCAGAGATAGTAGAAGGAAACTCCACCCACTTGCTGTACCACATCTGGTCACCTCCCAAGAGATACCCAGATACCCGGATCTCAGTTGTTAATGGGTAGGGGGTGATATGGTATGTTTGCCTCTAAGCCCGTGCCCCGGTAGGTGGCAGGCTGGTTGCTGGTTGGCTCAGCACCCTAAGTTCCAACATGGCATGAATCTCAGGACACCCTGTTGCTTCTTGTTTTCCCGCCCTGGGGTGGCCTCGGCTTGCCAGACCACAGTCACTTACCAGGGTGGCAGGCTGGTTGCTGGTTGGCTCAGCTCCATAAGTTCCAATATGGCACGGATCTCAGGAAACGCTGGTGCTTCTTGTTTCCCCGCATGGGGTGGCCACAGCTTGCCAGGCAACAGTCACTTACCCAGGCGCAGGCTGCTTGCTGGTTGGCTCAGCACCCTAAGTTCCAACGTGGCGTGGATGACAAGCTCCTGGAGGACAAGACTGGCCAAGAGGAGTGCTTGGTGGAGTACTTAGGTGCACTCTGTGAGGATGAGGGGTGCTCTGGACAACTTCTTCCCACATGTGGCTTCATGCTTGTGCAGAAGTGTCCTGGGCTCCACTTCGTGTAGTGTTGCATTTAGAAATAGGTGTCCTGGGCAATCATTTCAGGTCGAAAACTGCCCCCATACAGTGGGTAAGCCATTCTGGGGCTTTGACCTCCTCGGTTGTCTACCCAGGAAAACCAAGCTGGGAAGGCCTGGGAATCAGTTCTGTGCCCACTGATCTAGGACCCGGGATCCTGATGGTACCCCTTGAGCCATGTGAGGCATGAGAGGAGACACAGCCTCTATCCCACTGCCTCTCACTGACTCTGTCCTTACACCATGGCCTCAGGACCCTGCTCCACTACATCCAGCTGAACTCACCCACCTCCATGAAGGCCTCCTTTCCTGTGCCCCACAGCAGTCTCTGAGCCCATGCAGAATCTGTGCCCTGGGTTTTCCTGTCTGGTCACATAGGCACTGTGATGCATTGCACCCTGCACAGTGTTCCCCTAGGTGCAGTGTTAGGCCCTGCCTCCCTCCAGGTTTCATCTGTGACCTCCCAGGTGGCAGGATGCTGGACCTACTGGGAGCCACCTCTCTGGGGCCGAGGTGCTGAGACTGATGCTCATCCTTGTCATGGGTTTCTTTGTAGTTTTCCCACAGGGAATGTTCTCCTTCACAGGAAGGGTGGGTTCTGCCTGTTCTGCTGTCCAATTAAAGAGACTTTATTGATAGTGGCTTTTTGGACCCACTTTTTTTTTTACTTCTTTAATGCAATGTTGAAAGAAATTCTCTGTTATCTCATGTGACAACACTATGTGCTGTTTACCGCTTTGTTCACAAGGATCTCAAGGACATTACTGTGCTGACCTTGCCCTTGGGTATGACCACTCTGTCTGCTTCTCTTCTCCACTTGGTTGACCCCTCTAAATCTGTCTTCTAAACCCACTTTACTGATTCTTTCATGAGCCTCATCTGTGCCAGTTTTAAAGCACCTGTTACAGACACAAAACCCATGGGAGTAATAGTATGCACCCTCCCATGGCCACAGTCATAAGCTGGCTCCTTTTCCTCAAACACCAGCCTGTGGTGTCCCTGTCTGTGCACTGGGAGAGAGAACAGCTATGTCTTCCTCCCTGGGGCCCAGATGGACTCAGGCTGCTTCCTGGCGAGCTGTGGGAGTCCCCAGCGTCTCCCTTTCTGCCATGACAGGAGGTGTTCCTGCTAGATCCCTGCACGTTGCCCTGTGGGGGGATCTCAGGTCACAGTTGGTGGGTTTGCATGTGACTGAACTGTGTCAGCCCCACTTGCGATGCTGAGGAGCCTCTCAGGCCCAAGGGTGCTGTGGTTCAGGGTGGAGCTTTTGAAGTGTGGCTGTGTCACTGTGGGTATAGAAATATCCATCCAAGTCATAGCTATAATACGGTCACAGTGACACAGGTCAGCACAAAAATTCTGCCCCTGCTGGTGTCCCTGTGCCTACTCTGGTTGCTCACAACCAGCTCTGCAGTGGAGATTCTGTGTTTCAGCTAGGTTTCTGGGTGAGTTGGTTTCCTTCTAAGTCAGAACTCTTCAGGGCCCTCTTTTCCTTCTAGGAAAGCCTATGGCTACTTCTGAATGAGGTAGGGGTGGACAGTGACCACTCCTTCCCCTGGCTGGTACTCTGGGTCCCTATGGGTTGCTGAGTGGAAACTTTTTCTGGAATGCTTGAGGTTTTTTTCTGGCACACCTCCATCTGTCAATTTCCAGGCCATCTCAGCTGTCCTGGCTCCTGACAGTTGCTGATCTTGCATTTACCTCCTTAAAGTTCTGGCAGCCTGATTCTGGGTGGCTGGCACTGGCACAGGTCATTTGTCTTCTTCCTTCTATGGACCAGATGAACATGCCCTTTCCTGAACTAGTATGAGGACCCATTGCTGGGGCCCAATCCGGGACCAACCAGGGCATTTCCTGAGCACCAGCTCACCTGAGTACCACCTGTGTGCCTGAGAGCCCAGGATTTGACTACAGGAGTGAGGGCAACAGAAGGCTCTGGTCTGGGTCTCCATCTCAGGGGGTGAAGGAGGTCATGCTTAGCACTAACTTGAGGGGCTGGGGGTGCTGCCTGCTTGGCCTTGGCCATCACTTCTCTGTCCTGCCCATGTTGGGCACCAAGCTGTTGCTAGCCTGTGCCTCTCATAGGTGTCTACCTTCAGACTCTACTGAAATGGTAGACTTTAGTTCCGGTGTTGGAAACATATTTTTTCCTTCAGAAACTGCTCAGAGAAGATTGAGGTCATGAGGAGATGGAGGTCTGCAGAGTCAGACTAGTGAACAATTTCCAGGGATGCTTAGTGTCTGTAGACAAAGCTGACCAGGGCTGAGCTGTTTGGTGTGCATGCTGGGAGTATGTGCTCCCTGAAGACTAGGGACACAAGGGTGGGGGACACAGGCCCTGTCCTTGTAGTATGTCAGGAATGAGCTCTGGAGTCCTAGGTTAAGGAGACTTCACCCTCTGGCAATGGTGGAAGATGAACTCACAGCTGTGGCCTTTCCAACAGATGTGGACTGAGCTGGAGTGGAGGGTAGCCACAGCCAGCAGCACTACCTCCAGGTCCAGAGGCATTCAGGGCCAGGATATTGGGTACCTCCAGTTGAGTCTGTGTCTGTCCATACTTATTGCAGGGCAGTGCTCTGTCTCCATGGATCCAGCCTTCCCATTTCCCTTTTCCAAACCTCCTCAGAGAGTGATTTAGAGTCCCTACAACAGTGTCCCATCATCTCAACCTGAGCTTGCTTCCAGTGCCCAGAGAGTGACTGAGTCCCTCTGTGGAGCCCTGGTGCCATGAGCTGTGCCCCATCCTTGCCCATTTTGAGGAAATTTACACTTTCCTCCTCAGGTTACTAAAACTTGGATCCTAGCAGCATTGTTTACATAGTGCATCAACATTTTTTTTTACTTATTATTTGTTTCTACATTTTGGTAGTTGTGAAATGCAAATAACTTCTAAAGTTGTGGGCTTGTTTTTCAGCTTGTTTTGGGATGAAGCCTGGTCCAAGTAGCGCCCCTCTGTGGTCCTTCTGAAAGGTGTGTGGAGTCTCAGTTTCTCTGGGGCTTAGCTTTGTGTTAACGCTGTCTTTCTAAAAGTGAATTCCCTAGGGCAGGGCCCCCAGTGTACTGCACCTCAGTAAATGTCAGTGTCTTCCTCTCCATCACTGGGATTGTAGCTGCCATACTGCTGAGTGTCCCTGAACAGTGAACAGTTACAGGCTACAAAGATGCTGCTTGTGTACATCTGTGCCTCTTGCTCTGAACAGGCTGCTCTTCAAGCATCACTGATGTTTCTCCATGAGGCCCTCATGGTCATCCAAGAGACCATCTCATCCATGTTCCTGGGAAGGTGATTGATTACCTGATGGCAATGAAAGTTGTGGTAAAACACTGAGATTCCATCTCACTCCAGAAAGAATGGCCAAGATAGAAAACACTACCAACAACAAGTGTTGGAGAGGCTGTGGGGAAAAAGGAACTCTTCTGCACTGTTGGTGGGAGTGTAGACTGGTACAACCACTGTGGAGGTCAGTCTGGAGATTCCTCAAAAAGCTGGGTATGGAAGTCCCATTTGACCCAGCTATTC
>PVJX010049067.1:0-11233 GCA_004027295.1 Dolichotis patagonum
TCGTGTCCATTTATTTATAAATATCTCGATGTGATCATTCTTTATAGCTGAGTAGTACTCCATTGTATAAAAATGCCACAACTTTTTTATGCATTCCTCAGTTGATGGGCACTTAGGTTGTTTCCAAGATCTGGCTATTACAAATTGTGCTGCTATAAACATGGGTGCACATAAATCACTGTGGTACGATGTTTTCAGTCTTTCCAGAAGAACTGAAAACATCTTGCTTCTTCTTTCCCCGCCCTGGGGTGGCCACGGCTCCCCAGACCAGTCACTTCCCAGGGCGGCTGGCTGCTTACTGGTTGGCTCAGCGCCCTAAGTTCCAGCATGGCGCAGATCTCAGGAAACGCTCTTGCTTCTTGTTTCCCCACCCTGGGGTGGCCGCGGCTTGCCAGACCACAGTCACTTACCAGGGCGGGAGGCTGCTTACTGGTTGGCTTGGCGCCCTAAGTTCCAGAATGGTGCGGATCTCAGGAAATGCTCTTGCTTCTTGTTTCCCTGCCCTGGGGTGGCCGCGGCTCCCCAGACCACAGTCACTTCCCAGGGCGGAAGGCTGCTTACTGGTTGGCTCGGTGCCCTAAGTTCCAGCATGGCCAACTAACTTATTAACTAACTTATCTACTAACATTTCTGACTGTAAGCCCTTTAAAATTTTTGTCAACTAAGTGAGGATTGAACTCATTGCTCTTCTCCAAATTTCAATGTCTTTCTCATTAACAATTAACAGGAAATAAAATTAAATCACCTATCCTGTGTTTACTAAATGAATTATCACCTTTAATATTTCCCTATAGGTGCTTTAGAAATTCATAGATCATTCTTTGGGAAGCAGCCATAATTTTTTGACTTTAGAATTTAGAATGCAACTAAAAAGAAATAAGATTGTGATTCTATTACTGATATATATCACAGTGCAAAGAAAATATATAATAAGTAATATGTAATTTATAAAATTTCTGGAGAGAATAAATACTTGTATAGATTTAGGGAGATAAAAGAAGATACTTTTGTCTATTAACTTACCAATATTCTGGTAGCTTTTAAGGTTATATATGAAATGTATTTTCCATGGCTTTAAGGGTCTTTACAAACAATTAAAGTGATTGCATGTGACTCCATTAAAAAAAGAAGGAAAGAAATAAAGAAAGAAAGCAATGCAGATGAAGACAAAAAGATGATTAATCAGTGACTCTGACTTTATGTCAATAATAAATTGAGGAAGCAAAATATTTGGAGAACCCATGACTCATTTCTAAGGACCATCAAACCCAAGACACTACAAGTCTCTTGCTAAATGGCCACCTCACTGAATAAGCAGGCTGCTCGTGGCAGAGATTTAGATTTAAATCCCATAGTAAAATTTCTAGAGAATGTAAAGCTGAGTAGGGTGGGGGCAGAAATGAGTCACGTTGCCCATTAGGCTGAATCAAAGAGCCCTGGCACTTGGGAGAAGTGATATTTGGTTAGAATCACTTGATTTTATCAGTTCTGTGGTTTAGCACCCTTGCTCATCTGTACTGTTTTTCTCTTAATTGTAATTAATTATGTATGTCTATGTCAACCTGAATTAATTTTATCCAATGAGTTTTCTTTTGTGAGGTTGCTTTCTTTTACCCAAGGCTCTGCATTGTCTCTGGCCACCACTGCTCCAGGGCAGCAGGCTAATAATAGCTCCAGTTTTTGTGTACAAAGAGACAGGATTGTCAATTGTATGCTCAGTAGCAACTAGTAAAGCTGCTCCATTTCTTTCAGATTATATGAGGTCGTTGAGCTCAGTGCTCATCTATACAAATGAATTTGTAACACATATCAGGTGACAGAATAGCAACAGGGACTGATCTAGAGTGGGCTGATAATTCAGGGTTTTAGTATTTAAAAGCTGGTCGCCTGCTTTAAGGGCCTTCACCTGAATCTTTATCTGTGCTTGCAAGTGGACATTTTAGGTCTCTAATGAAGTGGGAGTAGGGTAATGCTGACCTTAAGGTCAGGCTTGGAGATCTAACACAGAATGTGCGCTCACCTCAGGAATCTGCATCTCCTAAGCTTTGCTGATCTACGTTTTATGTCTCTTAGGATAATGGAAGCATTAATATCTTCAGTTGACAGTAAAGACTACCATGGGGAGAGGGGTAAACAATTCACTTCAATGGCCTGATCCACTGGGGAAAAATTCTTGTGTTCATATTTTTTTAACATTGCATTTGTGTTTGTTCATCTGAATCTGTGATGTTATTGCTTGCCAAAAGCGATCCTAAACATCTAAAAAATCACAGAATCATATGAATCCTAGTGGGTAATACTCTCAGTGGCAGACACTTTTGTAAAATATCTCTACCTAAAATATGACATGGCGGAATAAAGGATAACACATTCAAAATATTTTAAGCAAGGATAGCATCTTATTGGTGTTCATGAAGAATATATTGAGAAGCCTAGACAGAGCCCCTTCTCAGCTTTTGTAAGCCAGACCAGAGAACTTTCCTCTGGGCAGTCATTCATTTGCAATCTCAGAGCCATGGCCACACCCACAGTGTTTTTGAAGGGGACTTCTGTGGTCTCCGTGCTGCACTGATTTCATGGGTGGAACATGCCTGTGACCTGCATGGCACATGAAAGGCAAGTAACACTCCTGACTGCCAGCCACTAGGACACAAAAAGATTTTCAGACCTCACTATTCAGTGGCTCCCAACTTCCCTTTCTAAGACCTCCAATTTTGTCACTGGAAAATTAATATGTCAGTTTCATGCAATAAATTTTGAAAATACAACTTCAATGCACAAGTAGTCTTATAATTGCCTGCTTTCTAAGCTGTAGGATATTTCCTGACTGGTTTTCAACTAATAAAATACCTTAAAAATAATATCCAAAATTTCCATGAAGGAACTATGGGTTCTGAAGCACAGACAAGAAGGGAGACCCACATGACAGACTAAGTTCTGCCTATAACCTACAGCGAATCTTATTAGTAGAATCTCCAGGAAATAGTCTTGTGTCAGCCAGAGACAGCTGTGCCCTGGAAAGTGGAGAAAACCTCATCATGCTCCCAAGACTGCTGGAAGAATGTGGGAGTTGAGTTTAGGCCTCAAAAGGCAAAATCACGAAGCAGATGATACTATGTAAGAAACCTCACCTGATATCACAACGAGAGAAATGCAGCAACTTCTGGAGACAGACAAGTGTCTGCTTAAACATGGACCAACATGGAGTGGACTTAATGCAGCTTTCGGTGGCTTAATATGAAACATGGTTTTCTGGCACTACTTGCTTGGGACACAGGCACAAATAGCTACTGGTTTCTCAGTGGCCTTAACTGCATTCTTGTCAGCATATGCCACGTAAACAAGTGGTGGAGTGACTAATGGTGGAGAAGTTGTGACACACAGAAGAAATGAATCAGTGTGGTGCTGTGTGTGTTGGGCCCAACTGAGCACTGTGCCCTGCCACATACACAGAAGAATGGAAGAGGAAGAATTGGTTTTGTGGCTTTTCCTGGAGGAGCTTGCCAGGCTTGCTTCCTGCTATGCACTTCACTGTTCTTTTCATCAGATGAACTCAGGACGACTGAAGTAATTCAGGCTTAGTTATTGCTAGAAATATATTTTCAAAAGGTAGGAACAGCTGTCTCCTCCAACCACAGGAGTTTTCCCAAGTTGCCCCATGTTAACATTCATAATATATATAAAATTATAATATCTAATTCAGTAGGTCCTATCCACATTTGCTAGTGAATTCTTGAAATGAGTCTAGTGGAAATTGAAATGGGCAGTGAGTGTAATTCATAACATGTTTTGAAGGCTTAAAACCCAACAAGTACGTTCTCAGTTATTCCATACTGAAATGATTCTTTTATATTGTATTAAATATTTGCTATTAAGTATAAATGTTCATGAGGCATCATGTTGAACACCTGTAAATCCTTATGCTGTGGAAAGCTGAACTAGGAATCACATGTTCCAGTCCAACCTGGTAACTGAACTAGCAATTATTGATAACTGGTTTGAAAGTGCCTGAGAACAAATATTCACAAAGGGAATCGATGTCCAAATTACATTAGGTATCTTGGCTGTGCATTTAATTGAACTTTAGCCAATATTTGCTGTTCTTTCTTTTATAGTATGGGAACATAGTGTAATGAACATCACTCACTGCACTGACAGGCCTCCCTCATCACATTTCTAACAAGCATTTGTCAATACACCACATTTCATATTTCCAAAATTTAGTCCTTTATTGTAAATCATTTTGCTACTGATGGAAAAGAGAAGAAATCACTTTATGCAAAACAGTTTACTCTTCAGTCATTTCTCTTTTTGTACATTATTTAAGATCTTGCATACTGAAGGCAATAGGAAACTAAACACATTCCAATATTTTTCATTAAGTGTTTGCTTTGTTTACATTATGTTGTAGGCTACGAGGAGAAATTAGTGAAAAGTAGGGAAAAGTATAAAAAATTCATAGTATCCCCATATATCTTCATAGTTAAATTATATTGAGAAACATGATTGTCATGTAAATTATAGGGAGAACATTGTGGACATAACATACAAATCAAATGCCAGTAGGGAGACAAACTAATTCAAAGGACAGTAGAAAAAGAAAAAACTTTGTATAATAAATGAATTTTTTAACACACAGTTGTGGTAAATTAAAGCAGTAACAACTTTTCATATAATTGAAGATAATGGTGTGTTTCATATAATATAAATGACATTCATATAAGACGTTCACCATCTCAAAAATTATACAATAAAAGGTATATGCAATAGAATTCTACAAGTATTTCAAACTTGGAAAATTAGTATAAGCCTTATTTATGAAGTCTACACAGTAAAAAAGGATTGCTCAAATTTGGGTGAGATTTTAGACTGTTGATGATCATATGATATGACTAGGTAAAAACTGAATAGGTATAATTTTTAGGTTATGTTTTTAATACATGTTTGTGGCACATAATATTTGTATCTTTTGTAGTGTGTTTGTACATGTACTTAATCTATCTCAATTTTTTGCTCCATATTTTTCATCAATCAATATCCTCTTTTTTATGTAATGAAGTGTTTGATGTGGTACATTTAGATGCAGAATTGTAATTTTCATTACCAGATGTTTAAACACCAAACAGGAGCTCCAGGGACACAGTTTACTGCATTTACTAAATGTTTTTAAGTGTATTCTAAGTCCTCCAATTTTATGTGTATAACATGCTTATAATTTCCAGACACTTCAACATCAAATCCTTTTGAAAAGCTATTATTTACATATAATAGTATGTCATATGTATACACAATTGTAGCATAGTGAAGTAAGTCTTTTGAATTGTTTTGGCTCTTGGTAGCTGAGATCTAGCTCTGAAACATATATGTTTGTTTTTGTCAGTGGCGCTCATTTGTGCTGTGGTAGTTGTATCTGTATTAGAATTAAATACTTCAAATGGTATGTATTGCCATGTGATATCTATTATGAATTTAACAGTCCTTTTTGTTTTTGAAATTTAAATTGTGAGCATATTAAACAATTATTAGACCTGAAGATTATAAAGAATATTTTGGGAAGTTTTAGAGAACAAAGAAAACTGCATTTTTTAATGTATCTCCTTGCACGCTCATAACATACAGGTTGTGCTCCTGCTCTGGTCTGGAGTCCTTGCTGTGGTTGGGGATCTGAGTGCTGCTACAGTGTAAAATGTTAATAGTGAAAGGTGTTGCAGAGCCTATGGTAAAAACCAGGGTGGATTGGGCAGGCCAGAGCCCTGTCCCATTACTCTGGAACAATATTTTCACATCCGGGCCCAGACTGAGTGCTGCAGTGCTGCTGGCAGGCCAGCCCTGGAAAGGCTTGGCAGGCCCCAGCAGAGTTTGCTCCTCAGCACATGGGAGGTAGGACTGCAAACCTGAGCTATGCAACACAGGTCCCAACATGCAAAGGGACCACTGGCCACTCCAGGGAAGTTTTCTGAACATTAGGCCATTTATATGCTCTTTAAAGGCAAAAATCTGAAATGCTTTTAGCCCCTGGTGGCTAGAAATCAAATCATTGAGGATTTTGCCTGGTGAAAGAAGTTCTCACAATGCCCTGGGGCTATAATTCTAAATGGATCAAAAATTTGTAACTGAAAAAGCAAGTTAGTTGCATGTGTCAGTAAAGGCACTCTTGAATCCCTCCAGGTTATAACGATTTAGCATTTTTACTATTGTATGAAATATTATTCACTCCTGTAGAGCTGTGGTTGTCCTATGGAGAGGCCATGGCATAGGTCAATGGTGTTGATCAATATCTGAAGCATGTGTTAGTGGGTCTGAAAGCCTTTTAAATGATGCTTTTCCTTTACTTCTCAATTTTATCTCAGGGTGGTCCTGCTTAATCTCTTGATCACAATAAGTATGAGAAGATCCAAAATCCTTACGTAGCCTTTCTTTATGATTTTTTTCATTTTTTGTCAAGGGAAGAATAACCAATTGATGAATACAAGAAGCTGGGGAGATTTGAACCATGTTTTGATTACATTAAACCATAAGCTTGATTTCTCCTTGCAGTTGAAACAAACAATATTTTTTTATCATCTCCCTTGTCTGATCCTTGCTCTAGGCTCATTGGAGCTCTTTGATTCCCTCTCCTATTTGGGGGCCTCTGAGAAGTAAGGAGAGGTGTCGGTGATTTTGGCACTGAACTGTCCCACTCTCAACATTGTGCGGAGAGCAGGCTGTGGGAGGCTCTGCCTCAGAACCCATGGATCCATCCATGCCCGATGACCACAGTGTCTAGCTCAGCAGACAGAAGGAGAACATTCAGAGTGGGCCCTGGAATGATACAGTCCCAGAGATATGGCCAGGGAGACGGCAGGCACATACCTGGGTGCAAGGCCATGGGGCAGCCAGGGCTGTGGACAGCCACTGTGCACATAGGCAGCAGTGCCCATGCCAGGACACACCCTACAGACTGCTCTCATCTCTTTGTGAGAACTGAAGGTCACAATAACAGGAAAATTTCCCTGTGAATCAGCCCAATTTTTCAGCAACCAGTGAGAGGAGGAAGCAAGCTGAGTGCAGACATCTCAGCTCAGGTCCCAGTGCAGGGTAGTGTAAAGCAGCCAGCCTCCATCTTGACAACAGCTGCAGGTATTAGAAGAGCAAGCACTGGGAGGTCACTGCCTTTGGCGCAAGGGGGACATGAGCAGAGCTGGCTGCACTCAGAGGCCACTGTGCTGTGCATGAAGGAGGTGTGAGCAGAGGTGGCTGTGACAGCTGGCTGCTGTCCTGGGACCAAGGCATGTGTGAGCAGAGGTGGCTGTGCCCACAGGCTTTTTTCCTGGTCCCAAGGTAGGTGTGAATAGAGGTGGCTGTGCCCAGAGGCCCTGGTCCATGCTCTGAGGGTGTTCTGAGAATTGGTGGCTTCACTTTGGAGGCCACTGTGCTGGGCCTCATGGGGATGTGCAGGCCAAGAGATCACATCAGCAGGATCTGTATGACACCATACAGCAAGCAACAGAGGAGCTAACTGTTGGGTGTTCAAGGGAAAATAGGCCCTTGCCCAGTTAAAGTGACTTAGAAATTGTAGTTTAGAAAGTGTAGCCTGAGAACTAAAATTTAATCGAGGTAAGGTATTGGAAAGGCATGAAGAAGCCGATGTTTTAAAAAAGAAAAGGATTCTGAGAATTGGTATTTTTTGGGTCAATATGAAGCCCAAACACTGCTAAGGAGGAGAAGAGATCATGGAGACTGAAGCGATTTAGAGAGAGAACAGCCATAAGGTTGTCATACATGTAATGATTGACCTGAAAATTAGGAAAATGTTTAATAAAGGTAAGCAGGGCAGTATCAACAAAATATTTTCAGCGGGTTGAACTATTTTTCATGCCTTGAGGTAATGTATACCAATGTTACCTGCTTGTAGGCTTCTGATTGTTATAGACAGGAACAGTGAATAAAAACTCGATTGAACCTGTGGATGAAAAGGAATAGTGAAGAAACAGTCCTTTACATCAACATTAAAGAGTTGAAATTCTCATGGAATAATGTTAGGATAAGGAAGGCCACATAGTAAGTGAGCCATAAGGAGTATAGATTTATTAATCTCCTGCAGGTCACATAACAACCTCCACTTACCAGATCTCTTTTGTATAGTGAAAATAGTTGTGTTCCAGGGTTAGTAATGGGCTCAACATGAGCAGCAGCCATTTGTTCTACAATTAAGGCCTCAACTGATGACAATTTATTTTAAGGTAAGGCCAACTATTGCACCCAAAACTGACTGTCAATTTTCTATTTGAGAGGTAGGGCTTGAGGGGCAGTGGAGGTCTTTAGAAGATGTATGTTTCCTCATAAGCATAGAGTTGAGAAAGTGCATCATGTCCCCATATCACAAAGAAATGCCCATAACATATGGGTGAATGAAGGCTTTCTGTTCTCCATTGCGAGTACAAGTAACGGACATCACTGTGGAACACATTGTGGGAAGGCCCCAGATGGCCCACAAGGGATGAACACGTGAAAAAATAACTAAGAAGGCCAGCATGAGTGAGGAAAGACAGAGACATCAGCTCCAGTATCTAGCTAATGCTGTCAATAGTTAAAGAGGGACTTGGGTGTTCATTTCCCAGGGGAGTATCAGCAGCCACCCTAGTAGCGCCAATTTCTTGATTTCTATGAGTAACATCTCCAGGTTTCGAGGAAACTTAAGGCAACACAATTAGTTGACCTCCAGATTCAGCAATATTTAATTGAATGGGCAAAAGTGACCCCAGTTGAAGCAATAATATTCCAGTAAAATCAGCATGAATGACACCAGGAATCACAAAATTACCCCTTTTGGATGCATGTGAACAAAGAAAAACTAGTCCAGTTGTTCCAGGAGGTAAAGGACCATGAAAAGTAGTTGGAACTTTATACAGCTGCAATCCAGCCAGTGATCTAGGTGTGTTTTTCAGGTCATCTGAAAGTCAGGCAGTGCCTTGGGACTGGGCCTGAGGCAGGCTAGTCCTGCTGTGGAAGGGAGTATCTGGTATTCTTGTGGCTTCTTCAACAGCAGGTGAGTTAGGACCCTTGGGGTTACAGGACAGAGCCAATTAGGGAGGCCCTGGGAGGTGTCCCTGGAGACCCCTTGCAAGTGCAGCCCACCCACCAGTGACTGGTGTTGCCTGCTCCACCTTCACCATGTTTCTGAGCAAATCTGGCTGTATGTGTCTCCTGCAAACCTGACCCATGGAGGGGGCAGCAGATAGGCAGAGTAGGTTTTTATCACTAGCAGAGAGGAGCAGGAGGAGGCAGAGGGGAGGGGCAAGAGGCAGAGGGAATGAGGTGGAGAGTGACACTGAAAAGCAAGGAGAGGGGGAAGAGATGGAGGCTAAGAAGGAGGAGGAGAGGGAGGAGAAGGGCAAAGAGGAGGAGAAGGGGGAGGATGAGGAGTAGGATGGGGAAAGACCATGAGGAGGAGGAGGGCAAGGAGGAGGGGAGGAAGATGAGGAAGGCCAGTTGGAGGAGAAGGGGAGGAATAGGAAGGAGAGGGGTGAGGATGAGGGGTAGCAGAGGGGGAGGAAGGGATGGCCAGAAGGAGAAGAAGGAAAAGGAGAAGGGCCTGGGGGAGGGGACGAGGAGCAAGAGGATGAAGAACAGCAGCCATGGTATGCAGCTCCTATGCTCCAGGCAATCGATGGCTGCCAAGACAGACACCCACCCTGAAGGCCCACAAGACTGGCTTTGATGCCTGCAGAGTGCTAGCAATGCAAGCTAGGCCCGGCCACTTGCAGGTGGCCAATATCAGAGGCCAAGTCAACAGGGCTTTGATGCACAGGTGCTATCTCTGTAGGCTACACATGTGCCCCACCTCTGCTCTGTAAATGGGCCATTGCAGTGCCTCCCCTGGCCCTCCTCCCCTCCCCTCCCCACCCCAGTGTGGTGCCCCTCCCTTGCATAGAGCTGTGGAGGATCTGACAGTTGGGGAGGGGCATGGGGGCTCCTAACAGATTTACATGGGGCCCAGCTTGTCCTGCAAGTGGCCAAGAGTGAAAGAGCTCAGGTAATCTAAGCATGCCTAGACTCATGTGGCTCTCAGGGCTGAAGGTGGGGCCAACACCTAGGATGAGCACTGCACAGTGCTGCCTCACCGCCAGGGACAGAATCAGCAGGCACCACCTCAGCCAAGGAAGGCACAAGGCTGTGGTGATCAAGGATGAATTGGCACTGGAGCCTGTTCCTGGAACCAGCAGCAGAATGGCTGTGAGCAGTTCCGCTGCTCATCAGGTTCTCACATTCCTGACCACCATGAGGTGGGAACGCATGTGCTTTGCCAAACACTGGGCGTCCACCTGGGCCCACCTGTGCTCCACAAGAGCTCCTGGTACTGCAGCCCCCAGAAAACCCCTGACATCTAGACGGACCCCTTCTCTTAATTAAGTGGCTTCCCAGAGATGCAGGAGTCTGGCAGACTCTGAGCCAAGGCAGTCCCCTCTGGGCCCACTGAGGCACTTACTACCTCCTCCTACTTCCAGGACTTGACCCATGCCTGGACCGCATCCATCTTCAAGGATGCAGTGGCCTCCAACTCCACTGCAGGACCCACCATGCCAGAGCACAGCACCAGCACCACATTCTGTAAGTGACCTTGGTGCCCATACCTACCCAATCCGACCATAGCCCAAACCCATCTGAGCACACTGCAAGTGGGACTGGCTCAACTCAGAGACCTGCTGGCTGGACAAGAGTGTGAACCCAGTCCCTGGCTCCCTTGAAGGATGAGGCCAGCTCAGGTCCCAAGCCTGCATGGGCACATGCTTCTGTCCAGGCTGGGATACAGGGCCTGGACCCAGTGCCTCTCTATAGAAGGAGGGGATAGATGTGCTGGCTTCTGACTGTGTGGGAGCCATGCCCACAACAGAAGGTTGGATGCAGGGGTATGTGATAGAGGCCAGAGCACCCCCCTAGCTGCCCAAGAGCAATATTTTTGAAATCTGAACTCCAGAGATGAAAGACTTAGATGAGGCACCCAAGGTCCATTCTGGAAGGGAGAAGCAGTTGGCTCTTCCTCAGTGATGCAGACCAAACATAGGAGGCAAATAGCATGGCTCTCTGTAACTATGCATAGCAGTGAGAGCACTGATGCAGATCTTTATAAAGGCAGTAATTGATTAGCACAACTAAGGGTGATGTTCACTCCAAATTGGAGAGACTCATTTGGCAGAGAATGGTGGTCCATGGACAAATAACCAAAGTTTTCCTTATGTGAGAACCATTAGGA
>PVJX010049068.1:0-11227 GCA_004027295.1 Dolichotis patagonum
TGGTTGTCTAACTTTAAAATTTATGCTTTCTTATGTCCCGTTTTGTTCTGTTTTGTTGTGTTTAATTTTACCCCCTTTAAAAAAACAGAAACACTAAATCTACTGAAAGACAAAGTAGGTAGAAATCTTGACAACATAGAGGTAGGCCAAAAGTTCATGAACAAAAAAAAAACTGCACAGGAAATACTTAGCAGAATCAACAACTGGGATCTCATTTTATTAAAAAGTTTTTTCACTTCAAAAGAAATCCCCAACAGAGTGAAAAGAAAACCTACAAATTGGGAAAAAATCTTAGTTAACTATACCTCAGACAAAGGACTTCTATCTAGAACATATAAAGAATTACAAAAAAAGTCAGGCCCCTAAAATTCAAAGATCCAAGACAAAAAATGGGCATCTTAGATGAATACACACTTCTCAGATGAAGAAATACAAGTGGCAAATAAATATATGAAAAAATGTTCAGCATTACTGGTCATTAGAAAAATGCAAATTAAAACACTGAGATTCCATCTTACTCCAGAAAGAATGGCCAAGTTCAACAAACTGACAAATAACAAATGCTGGAGGGGCTGTGGAGAAAAGGAACTCTTCTGCACTGTTGGTGGGAGTGTAGACTGGTGTAACCACTGTGGAAATCAGTGTGGAGATTCCTCAAAAAGCTAGGATTAGAGGTCCCATTTGACTCAGCTATTCCACTTCTGGGTATTTTCCCAGAAGAACTGAAAACATCATACCACCCTTATGTGCACCCATGTTTATAGCAGCACAATTTGTAATAGCCAAATCTTGGAAGCAACCTAAATGCCCATCAACTGAGGAATGGATAAAAATGCTGTGAGATTTTTATACAATGGAGTACTATTCAACTACAAAGGATTGCACTGAAGCTTTTATAAGTAAATGGTTGTGACTTGAGACCATACTCATAAGTGAAATAAACCAAATTCATGTGTATCAATACTATATTGTCTCCCTAGTATAAGAAACCAAAAGAGTAAACAAGATCCAAAATCTACAATAAATATTGTGAAAGGATAAGAAACTGCTCAAAGAGGAAAAGTAACTGGGATAGGGGAAAGGAGGAAAGAATGAAAGGAAAAGGAAAAAAATATAAATTTGTATATATATACATAAGATAGCTAAGATGACTATACTACTAATTCTATTAGTTCCTGGAAAAGAACAGTTAATACTCATATGATTAGATCAATTTTGTATGTCTATATCTAGTAATCGAAGCAACTCTTAAAGATAACAATATGAAATATAACAACCATTGTTAAATTCCTATTATCTTGTTTTGAAAGCCTACATTGTTATTGTTTTGGGTTTGTTCTTCGTTTGTCTCTTTTGCTTTTTGTTTTTCTTTTCTGTGTTTTTTTCTCTTTTAAGTAAAATAATTTATTCTGAAAGAGATGGAAACACTGACTACCTTGATTTGATCACTACACATCACATATATGCAAATCAGATTATAACCATGTAACTCATAAATACATACAATGAAGAATAAATAATAATTCAAAATCCCAAACCTTATACCAGAACTAAACCTCTTTCCCCACATTCTCAAGCTCATTCTTCAACTAGAGCTCTCTTCTTCTCTAGCTGTTGTTAAAGGCAGGTGTGAAGCAAAGCATAGTCCTTGTCCTCAAGGAGGTTACCTCAAGGGCAGAGCAAGTGAAAAGTAGCCTGACATCCTCAAGGCAACAGCCAGAGTGTGACAGTCAAGGCATCCCCAGCTACCACTGAGTTAGGCGTAGAGAAGAACAAGAGTTCCATCCACACACATGGGTGCATGTCCCAGGACTACCACAATGTAGCTGTGGTCTTGGGCAGGTTCATAGACTCTCAGACTTTTCATCAGTAAGATTCAGATTCTGCCAAAGAGTCATTTGAGGACTAAGTTAAAAAAACAGAAAATGCCTGACATGTAGTAGGTGTTTGACAAGACTTAGTTCCTTTCCTTTCTCTCTTTAGCCAAAGATGCCCAGCAGTGGGTCTTGGAAGGATAAGGAGATGTACCCGAGTGAGAAAGTAGGGACTGCTTTCACTACCACCTTCTCTTGTCTCCTGCTCACTCTCACCCGAGCACCAGGCTGGGCACCCAAGTCTTCAGATCTTTACTAAAAACTTAATGATTCAGCAATGCTTTCCTCTGACAAATGTAATCCGCTCAGAGCAGAAATCTGGGATAAACAAATACTGGCTGGAGCTGTGCTGATGTAACACATGCCCTGGTTTGGGGCTCTGCACTGTGCCACTCACCACCCTTGTGACCTTGGATGAATCCTTTTGTGTCTCCAAATCTCAGTATCAAAATCTCAGACTTTAAATTCTGTCTCACACGAATAAGGTTAAAATTAACCAAAATTATTGGTGTGCAAGCCCTATTAGGAAATTGAAAATGCTGTGTAAATGTCAATTGTCATTACAATAGTAGAAAATATTTACTGAGTGCTTTCTATGTGTCAAAGCACCTTACAGGCATTATCTCAGTAATTCCTTACAGAACTAGGAAGCAGTTAGGACTATCAGCTCCATTTTACATGGGATAGAACTGAAGCTTCCAGGAGAGCAGCAGTCTCTCAAGATAATTCAGTTAAGAAATGTTGGCATCTAGACCCCAAATGCTCCATGCTTTGTGCTACACACCTTATCCTGCAGAAGCCGGCTTGAGGGTTTCTCAGCCTTCAGCTCCAGGTATGTGTGAAGTAAGCACCTCCCTCCAAGGGAAAAGCAGGGAGCATTAGAATGAAGGCTAGGACTCCAGGGTTGTTGCTACAGATGCTGGGGAACTCACTGTTCATCTTCTCTTGGGGTGCTCTCAGGCCAGATGTGTGGTAGCCATGTGGCAGCTGGGAAGTTGGATAACCCACACAGAGCCGCCCATCCAGGGCCCTTAACCAGCAAGGTCCCAGTCTGAAGACCAGGCCTCTGAGCATCACCCAGAGCTCCTTCACTTCTTCCTGGATTTGTCAACAGGAGCCCAAGAGCCAAGAGAGACCACCTAGTAGGTATTATTGCTGTGACTAAGTTTGTATTAGAGTCTATTGGGTTGAATTGTTCTGGTTTAGTTCCAGTTGGTTGAGTTTCACTGGATTGAGTTTCCTTGGTTGATTTTCTCCCAACCTGCCTTGAGCATTTCATGGGGCACTCTGAGTTGTAACTGACAGGAACTCAATTTAAAATGGTTAACCCAAGGAGAGAATTATTGATTTGTTCTATTAGAAACTCCAGAAGTACCACTAGCAACAAGATCCCCAAGGTTTGCTGTCTTGGGGGCATGCACCCCCTCTCATTATCCTTCTCTTTATGCTGTCATGTCTTTATTTCCTGCTCGAGGTAGGGGTTCCTTCTCTAAACAGCTGTCCTTAGTGACATGGGGGACAGAAGAGGGAATGGGTGACCCAGACAACTTACTCTTGCCCAAGTATCACACCTCCGGAAAGGATTCAGTATATGGAGCAATTTGGTTCACGTGCCATCCCAAGCCAGTCACTGTGTTTAAGAGGTAGAGTAGTATAAGAAACCTACTGAAGATAGGGGACGGAATAGTGTGGCTGGAGACTGGGAAGGGAGAACTCTCTCCACTGGAAGAGGGAGTGTCTTTCACAGAAGACGAGAAGAGGTGTCAGGCAGATGCAGACAGACGCGGCCTTCATTTCTAGAAAATGATGCTGCTGGACGTGACCTACCTGGTCTGCTCTGGCTGGCAGCATTTTTCTGTGTGTTTCCTTACCCTGAGCTGTAGGGGAGCAGTGGATCATTCAGGGGGGTCAGGAACACATTCATCACCCCCAGAAAAGAGCCCCAACAGATGAAGATCTACCAAAGTCACTGTATGACTGTGGACAAGCACCCGTTTCTCACTGGGCCTCAGTTTATGCCCCTGGACAATGGGAATGATGACTACTGCCAGAAGGAAGCTCGTGAGGTTCAAAAATCCTGACTCGCACCTTGGGGAAGCCAAGTGGGCAGTTCCTAGTACAGGCGTGGTGCTTCAGTTACAGAAATGAGCTGCAGCCGTGGAATGGGGCGTTGCCAGCACAGAGACGGGTTGATTCACTCAACACGTTTGCTCTATTTACTGGTTCACGAGGCACTGTTCCAGACACGGACACAAATGTATCAGCAAATAAAATAAATACCTGGGCCAATGGCACTAGTGTGTGAGGGGACAGAGATACACAATAAACAGAAACATCATCCATGAGTAAATGATAGGTTGTATTAGAGCATAAGCATGATGCCAAAGATGGAAAAGTAGGGCAGGGTGAGGGAACTCAGAGAGACAGGGCATGGAGTACAGTCTTGAACCACATGTTCTGGGTACGCATCCTGTGCAGGTGACATTTGAGTGGATTCAAAGAGATGGAGGGAGAGAGAGGACACAAAAAGAATTAAAATGTATCTGTACGTGAAGGAAGTGCAGTAGCAAGGAGTGGGTGAGAAGGCCTGAAGGAAAATAGAGACTGTCACCTGAGGTCCGTGAACAGAGTTCCACCGCCTGTGAGTGTCCTGAAACCGTCGGGGCATGCACACCATGTGTAAGCTCTTCAAACCTCAGCCTTGTAGGGTACCTGGAGAAGGTCTCCTCCCATCCCAGCGTCCCTTGCTGCTGCTGGAGTCTGAGGTCAGGGCAGGAGATCGAGCTAGCAGCTGGGCAGGGATGAGAACTTGTGTCTCCCACTTCCTGGCTCAGGATTCAGTGACTGGCTGCCTCCCACATCACCAGCCTGGAGCCACTTTGTCATCACCCATCCCTCTGTCTCCAGCTCTGCCTCAGGGGTGGCTGTGGCCTGAGGCGTGGCTGTGAGCCATGGCAGAGCAAAGACAGATCATGGTAGGCACAGCCCTATTAGAAAGAGGGTTTTGGGATTTGCCTACCCAGATCAAAGATCATCTTTGGACATGTTAGGGGCTTCTCACCACAACTTCAAAATCATAGGGGACCAGTCCAGCAAACTAGCATTTCGACTGTGGCTCCATTGGCATTTCTAAGAGTGACCACAGACCCAACAGCATCGCGTCCAGACAACCCAGCCTGGGACACTGCCTTAACCCACAGTGTGCCCTACCCAGGGCCTTTGTTCTCAGGGTCCTGAGAAGTGCGCTCCTTCCTGCTTCTACTCAGCACCAAGGGCTTTTGGAGAGGCAAGCTAAGCTAAGGAAGGCTTGCAAGAGAAGAGATTTTAAAGCCAGCGGTAGACAGACTCATTTGCATTCATTTACATTTAATTAAGCAAATAGCTACCGATTATCTTCCATGGGTCAGACCCTGGCTTTAGCCAACAGTCACGCTGATGAATAAAACAAGGTCTCTGCCTGCTTATAGATCACAAAAATATTAACAAATTGTTCTCATTTTGCGCTGTTACTTTGTGTATCTTCCCATCACAGAGCAGGATTTATTTCTCAATCCCTTGATTCCGGAGCTCCCCACAGCTTGCCTTGACCAGAGAACATCAGTCCATGGGACTTGGTAGCAGGTGTCTGGAAACAGGTGTCTCACTTGTGTACTGAAACCTGCCCTCTGGCTACCTTTGGGAGCCCTGCACCCGCTGCCACCTTGTATCAGTCAGTGTTCACTAGAGGAACAGATTTAACATAAGATATATAGAAGGATTTACAAGATAGGCTTTCAGTGGCCACCTGCAGAATCAGGTATGTGAGAAGACAAAAGAGCTGCTGCATGCTGGAGATCCCAAGAATCTGTCAAAAGTCAAAAGCCAGGGGCTGGGGATATAGCTCAGCAGCATAAGTACCTGTCTGGCAAGCGCAAGGTCGTGAGTTCAATCCCTAGTACCCCCCACACACATCAAAAAAATCAAAAGCTGGAGCTCACTACAGAGGCCAGAGCATCTGTACTGGAAGTCTGCAGAGTCTGTAGTGGAGGACTGAGGACAAATGTCCAAGGCGATGGTGAAGACTGGAGCTCCTCCAAAGAAAGCAGTGAGACTTCCTTCTTCTTTCCTTTCTTGTTCCATCCAGGCTGTAGGCCTATTGGTTGTCACCACCTGCACCCAGGCATTGGTCTTGTCTTCAGTAAGTCAGTCATCCACACATACCCAGAACTGGGCTAAACCAATCAGCTAGGATTTCTTACTCAAACTGACACCATAATCAACTATCACACCTAAGAAGCCCAGGCCAGCTGCCGAATAGTGAAAACCGTGCTACCAAGTTATTCCCAGCACCTGAGGGAAACCAGGTGACACCAGCAGAGGAGAGGAGCCATTCAGATGAGCCCAGATCTAACTGCTGACTCAACCGCAAGCTACATAAAGGGTCATTTTAAGATAGTAAGGTTTTGGAAGGGCTTTTTTAATTGTAATGACTAATCTTGATTATCAGCTTGAGTAACTCGAGAGACACCCAAGAGATTAGTACAGCACACTTTGGGGCATATCTGGGTCTGTCACAGGACCATGACCTCAAGGTTTACATTTGGTCCCTGGCCATTTTCCCTTGGATTCTTCCACTTTTCTTTCTACTTCAGCTACCACAACATGGAGCAGCTTTTTCTGTCATGCTTCTGCTTTGTAGAGAGCTAACCACAGACTGAAGCATCTGAAACCACAGCCAAAATGAACCTTCCTTCCTTTAAATTGTGGATGTCAGCTATTTTTTCTCAGCAACAGAAAGCTGATCAATACAGTTATGCTGCAAAAAGTCATACAAGTGCTGCTCACAAAGACTTCTATACCCCAGGAACCAGAAGTAAGTGAAACAATCTTGGCATAATGCAATAGGGAATACTACTTGGCTATAAAGAAGGATAAATCTGAGGCATTTGTAGAAAAATGAATATACCTGGAAAATATAACATTAAGTGAAATAAATCAGATGTAGAAGCTTAAATACCATGCGACATCTCTCATTTGAAAAAGGCAAAGTACAATTAAAGAGCAGAATAAAGGACTGGTAGAAGGAAACAAAAAGATAGATCTTTTGCAAATGGGAAGGGGTCCAGAAGAATGAAGGAGGGGCATGGGGAGGAAAAAGGGAGGTAAAAAGATTTAAGACGTGTCATTTACAATGACAAACTGGGCATGGTGGCACATGCCTGTAATCCCAGCACTCAGGAGGCTGAGCAGGAGGATCTTTACGAATTCAAGACAGCGTGGGCTACAAAGTGAGCCCAAGGCCAGCCTGAACTGCACATCTAGACCCGCCTCAAAAAAAAATTACAATGAATGCAAACATTTTATGTCATAAACACAAACTAAAATAATAATAATGAGGAGGAGGAGGAGGGGAGGAAGGAGAAGGAGACAGGAAAGAAGACTGAAAAGGGGAACAGGCATTTAGAGACGTAGGGAGGGAGAAGGAAGGAAAAAGGTATTGAAAAAAATCAAAGTGTGTACATGTACCTGCTCCCTAGGATAAATGTAAACTTCGTATACTGCAAACATGGACCAATAAAAATTATTTTTAAAAAAAGACAATGGGGGGGTGGGGGTAATAGCAAACTGTCCTCACCTACCAGGAACAGTCTCTACTGTTCCCTCTAACTGCTGCCATTCGGGAACTGGGCCCCGTGTCGCCAGTCAGTTCTAAAGAGTGCCAAGAATGCACACAGAACGCCAGGATGCACACAGGAGACCTGCCAGTGTTTGCATGTTGGTAACAGTTTAATCACCTTAACTGGCATCTGCAGGCCTATCCAGCTCAAAAGGATTTAGCTTGCAACTCTGGTCCAACAGAAGAAAGGGAATGCTTTAAACAATAAAACACCACTTAACAGCAATAATATGATGTCTTTCACTCTTTCAGGAAGATACCTAGAAAGAGAAGAACTGGATGAAGTGGAATTTCCAGTTTCAGTTCTTGGAGGAATTTCTATACTGCTTTCCAAACTGGTTGTGCTAGTTTAAGTTCCCACCAACAGTGCAGAAGCATCACCCCTAACCCCCACCAGCCTCTCTAACCTTCATTATTATTTGATTTGTTGTTGAAAGACATTGTTTCTTGGGTAAGATAGAATCTTGGGATTGTTGCAATTTGCATTTCTGTAACGATCAGAAATATCATAATCAGAAATATCATAATATCAGCAATATATGCATAGCTATTTTAACACCAGCACAATTGATAGTAGCTAAATCTTGGAAGTGGCCTGTATGTCCACCAGCAGATAAATGGATAAAGAAATGTGCCTTTTACACACAATGGAGTACTATTCTATCATAAAGAAAGATAAACTTGAGTCATTTGTAGAAAAATGATGCCACTTGAGATCATAATGTTAAGTGAAATAGATCAGACACACAAGCTTAACTACCACATGGTTTCTCTTACAGGCGAAGCCCAGAGTATAAAGAGCAACTAAAAGATAGGTAATAAGAAAAGATAGCAACTGAAATGAAGAAGCAATTTAGTTCTTGTGTTGTTTACTTAATTTTCCATGCCTATGTCTGATGACCTGGGCAGCAATTTTGAAGACAACAAGAGGTATTGTGGCAGCCCTTCTTAATTTCCTGTTATCTTGTTTTGAAGTCCTGTAACATTTTCATTGTTTTGTTTGGTTTGGTTTTATTCTGTTTTGTTTTGTTTGATTTCACTATATCTGATGCTATGGGCAGCTATTTTTACCATAACAAGATTTATCATGGTAGCCATTGTTGATTTCCTTTTCTCTTGTTTTGGAATTCTGTATTGCTTTCTTGTTTTGTTTTGATTGCTTTATTCTGTTTTCTTTTGTTTGATTTTATTCTCTTTAAATAAAAATAAATAAAAGGTAGATAATAGGGAATAGGGTGATAGCTCTTTCTAAAAGGGGAGGGTATTAAAAGGTGGAGGGAGAGGGAAAGGTGAGGGAAAAAGGGAAAGGGGATGAAAAACAGAATTAAGATACATTATGTACCTGCACCAATTTCCCACAAGGAATACACAATGTGCAATACACATTATGTATTGCAAACCATGTATCAAAAAAGAGAAGGGTATATACCAAAAAAGAGAAGGAAAGCAAGAGATGGAGAGAGGAGGGAGGGAAGGGAAAAGAGATGAAAGAAGGAATTCAGATGTATCACATATGTATGCCAATTCTCCACAAGGAATGTAAACATTGTGTATTGCAAACGTGTACTAATAAAAAATGAAACAAAAACCACCAACAATATTCTGAAAAGGAAGAGGTGAGTGCAGGGACAGTTAAGCACCAGGGAGTACAGAGTTCCTTCGGGACAGTCACATAACCTAGCAGAAAGACTTCTAGGAAGGCTCCGCAGCAGGTGACATGGGATTGGGTTCTGAAGAAGGGGACACAGTAGTCCCGGGTAATGGTGGCATCTGAGAGTGTGGTGGCTTGGAGAGATATGGTGAACCAGCAGTTACCAGGAAGGCTGGAATGCAAACAGCAGCAGGGAGAATTAGGACTTTGTGACCTGAGGAGGCAGCAAGGCAAGGAAATGCAGCCCAGCGGTTCAGGAGACAGGCAGGCTCTGCAGTGCAGGCCCCGGGTTGTTGTTTCTTCCTTGTGCAAACCTTTGGTGCATTGCTTCTCTTTGTTCCTGGGTTTCCTCTGATTAGGATGGGTTAGCAGCCACTGACTAAATCGGGGTTGTTGTGAGAGTTAAACCATCAATGTTATTCACTCTTGATGAGCCATCTAATGGCATCAATTGGTTTTTGTTTTTTGTTTTGATTTTTCTCCTTTTCCTTCTTTTGGTCAAAAGCAAAGCATGCCTATTGTAGAAAATTGATAAAGTGCCAGAAAGTATGAAGCACGTTTACAAAATCACACATAGTCCTGTAACTCAGAAACAGCCACAGCAGATACTTTGCGTTTTCTCTTTTTCCTTAATTCAGTACAAGTGTGGCTTATTTTCATGAATTTGCGGTCCAACCTAATATAAAATTCTACATTTTACTCTCAGTGTCATATCATAGGAATTTTCCCATGTCATCAAAATTCTTCAAAGACATAACTTTTTAAAACTATTGTGAAAATAATGTACAGAGTAAGATGCTTTCTACTTTAGATGTTTCTAGTCTGTTTCTTTGATACACAGAAAATAATACTAGGGAGAAACAGCCAGACCTGCCCCCGCATGCCTGCCACCATCCAAACACTTGCTTCCCTCAGGTAACCAGTGCAGGTAGGGAGAAATATCCAGCTACACCCGTGCACCCACAGGCAGTCAGCACAGGCTGGGAGCATTGGAAAAACACACCCCTGTATGCCTGCCACCATCAAGGGAGTGGCTGTGTAGTAGCTACACAGACTGAGAGAAGGAGCACCACCACCATGCACCCATGGCCACCAGGAAGCCTCGGTGTAGCCCTATGGGTCTGGAGAAGTCTGTCCCACGCCCCACTGCCTTCCCAGGAACCTGGGTTCAGAGACACCAAAGTACCTGGCCCATTCTCCTACACTGCAGAGAGGCAGCCAACATGGGAAGTGCCTGAAACTCTACAACTTGCTTTTTGGGAGGATCCCAGGAAAATATCAAGATGAAGGAGCAAAAGGTAATCTCAGACCTCCAGCCCACACAGAACAAGTCTGGGTGATAATAGACATGGGAGAAAATGAAAGTCACATACCTGCAATCTCTCAAAAGATAACAACTGAAGTAAAGAAAGTATTTCATGAGGCTGGAAAACTAATCAGATCAGGAATAATATCTCAGGTAAAAGAAGTCACTAACATAATGAGAGAATGGCTGAGCATATCTAAAGAAGACAGATGAAAAGAAGAGCATAAGAAAATGATGGAAACCTTGAATGAACAATACAGGAAGGAATTACAATGCATGAAACAGATTCAAAGAGATACCTAGGAAATTAATAACTCAAAAACTGGCAAAACCCCTTTTAAGAAACTGAAGGTAGACTTTCAGACCTTGAAGACAGGATTGCAGCTAGTGATTGTGAAGGAAAAGATCTCTTAAAAATAACAAAGAACCAGGAAATAAGAATTCAATGGCTGCAAGATGACACAAAGAAAAATAATTTAAGAGTAACAGATGTCAATGAAAAAGTGGGGGAAACACAAATGACATAAAAAAGACTATTTACACAAGTAATAGCAGGAAAGTTCCCAAACTTGGGAAAAGGACCTGGCATTCAGATAAGCAAGGCATGTAGAAATCCAATTAGCCATAACCAAAGTAAATCTACACCCAGACATACAATAATCAAGATCTCAGAAATTCAGCACATTAAAGGCTGTTAGAGAAAAGAAACAGATCACCTATAAAGGAAAACCCATGAGAAA
>PVJX010049069.1:0-11232 GCA_004027295.1 Dolichotis patagonum
GAGTTCTGTATGCTTCACTAATCCAAATGTCAGTTTCCATTCTCATATTTGGGAAGTTTTCAGATATTACTTCTGTAACCATCCTCTCGATATCATTTGGGCTGTCCCCTTCTTTTTCTTTTATCCCTATTAATCTTACATTATTTTTCTTTGCACCATCTTGTAGCTGTTGAATTGTTATTTCCTGATTCTTTGTTATTTTTAAAAGATCTTTCATTTCCTGTTCACTAGCTGTGATCTTATCTTCGAGGTTGGAAATTCTATCTTCCCTTTCATTGAGGCAGTTTTTACAGCTTTCAGTAACATTTTTGATTTCCTGTATATCTCTTTGAATCTGCTTAATATATTCTGCTTGTTTCTTATAATGTTCATTCAGGGATTCTGTCTGTTTGCCTTGTTCCTCTAATTTTTTAGCTGTGTCTTCACTAGATGTGTCCACTATTTCTTTCACTACTTTTATCATTTCTTCTTTTACCTGGGCAATTATTTCTAATTTGAATTTCTCCATAGCTTCCCCTAGTTGCTTCTTTATTTCAGTTGAAATCATTTCAGTCATTTCAGGTGTATGGCTTCTATTTTCTTCTATGTACATGGCTCCCAGGATTTCTTGGGATGGGCTGGTGATTTGAGCCTGCCTTTTGGCCTTTCCTTTTGTCATTTTTATTTATTTCCTTGGTTTGAGTGGTGTTCCAAAGCTTCCTCTGGGTGTGTTGCAAATCTTCTCCTGCACCCTCTGCTCCTGGAGCAGTCTCAGCTCCTCTGCAGGTACTTGGCTCCCTAAATTGAAAGGCAAAAGCAGGGTATGGAGAACTGGGGCCAGAGAAACCCCCAGGGCACAATCCCCTCTCCTAGGGGTGTGGATATGATCTCAACCACTGGTATCCCTGGTCTCAAGCTGTCCCCAGGCCAGCCCAATTGAGCCCAGAGTTCTTGTGCAAGGTTTCTGCCTCCTAGTCGGACACAAGACCGCTGAGCATGGTTGACTGAGGCCCTGAAATCTGCTGAACCCAGTCCAGCATCCCAGTAGCTCCCCAGAAACTCAAAAGCCAGAACGTAGGTCTCCAACTTTCCCCATGTCCCCGGAACTCACGTGGGGCAAACTCCAGTTGTCCACATCTTCACACACAATGAATTCAAACAAAACAAAATAGTATAAAAACAATCAAAACAAAAGAATGAAAGCACTACAAGCCTTCAAAACCAGACAATAGGAAAATCAGCAATGGCTACCATAATGTCTCTTGTTTTATTTAAAATAGTTGTCCATATCTTTGCACATATTGAATTCAAATAATAAACAATAGACTAAAGTGAATCAAAATAAAGAATAAAAGCATTATTGGACCTCAAAACAATATGATAGAAAATCAGCAATGGCTACCATAGTGTCTCGTTTTCTTCAAAGTAGCTCTTCATACCATCACACGTAATAAAATCAATTCTTATAAACTCTTTAGGAGAAGTCCTTGGCATGTATAAGCTCATATATGTACATCTATTCTTTCTGTATTACAGGGAATAATGAAACTAAACAAAAGAGATAATAATAATGAAGTCAAATGATTTTTTTTGACATTTTTCTGTTTTTGGTTACCACATGTATGAAAGAGTTAAGCATGCATATTGTGGAAGGGTAAGTCAATATCCCTCACTTACAGAGTTTCAATTAGGATAACATAATAATTTAGTAGTATTTGAGTGAAAAACTACAAGAGAAAAAGTATTATAAATTTAGCTCATATAGACAAGCACTAAGATAAAATTCTTTTTCTTCACACTTAGGGTTTACTAAAATCCAATTTCATCAATGCTTTAGCTGTTTACTTGTTTGATAGCAGCTAGAAATGTTGACCTTACCTAAGTGTAACTAGTTCCCTATGTTGTTGTCAAATAACGTCAAGAATCAAAATCTTTATTTCAAATACTTTTGAAATCATTAAACATGATAGTTACTCTTGATCATCAACTGGGTTGGCTTTGAAAACAAATGGATTGATTTGAAAACAGATTAACAAAGCACATTTTTGGGGAATATATTTCTTCCCTAGCTCTTTCCTCTCTAGCTCTTACCTTGCTCTCTGCTTCCCAAATACCATTGGTTGAGCATCGTTCTTCCACCATGCCCTTCTACCATGAGGTTTCTGCCTTGGAGTCAGCTGACCAGGGACTGAATTCTCTGAAACCATAAGCCAAAATAAACTCTTCCTCTTTCAATTTGTGTATTTTGAGTGTTTTGTACTAACAGAATGCTGACCAGTACACTAGTTATAAATTATTAAGAAATACATGTGAGTGCACATAATTCAAATGAACAGGTGTAATAATCCAAGAAGAAGGAGGACTATGATAATGAGGTACTGCCTAAAGACTTTAGTATTCTAGCTTAGAATTATGGCATTTTTTACTCTTTCATTCTAAAATACTTTTAATTATCTATATACAGAGGGATATTGATGGCCAAGTGTGAACAATCTTTCCTCGAAAATCCTTTCGCTAGATCAGCTAATAAGTAAAAATCAGGCACAAAAAGAACTCACTTTCTTCATTCTTTTTTTCCAATATTCTGTGGACCATGATCTTAAAAAAAATGACCAGAATTTTGCTCAGAGTAGAAGCTACAGTCAAAAAAGATTATCTCTTAAAGAGAACAAACAAAAGGACAAAAATTTTTAAGAAGCTAGCAAGATAAATAAAAAATTATCATTTATCTTAAAATATTTTTAAATGACAGAATAAGTAATTTGGGGAGTTATTTGAACTTCTTCCTACTTCCTATTTTCTATTCTTTCTCTCTCTCTCCTTCTCTCTCTCCTGTCTTCTCTCTCTTTCTTCCATCTCTCTCTTCTCTCTCTTTCTCTTTGTCATATAAATCACACATAATATATATAATATCCTTAATTCTTCAAAGGCTTTTCAGACTTCTTTTAGTTACAACATTCTCCCCAACTGTTATTATCAAACCCTAGTTCACAACTCAAAGCTCAGTTCAAAAGTTACTTCCTCAGGGACTTGTGTTAACTTATCCTTTTTGTAGTGTGATCAGATTGTATTATAATTATTGATCTGAAAATCTAACACTCGATTACATTATATATAATGCTCAAGGAGAGGAAGATACTTTACTCACTTTTGTGATGCCATCACTATTGCAGTACCTAACACATTCCTAATAAAGTTAGTTACATTTCTCTTGAATGAATAGTCTTACATATACTTGCAAACACATGCATATATCCACATATAGATACTGGCCATTGTTGACATTTTGTGTTATTTTCATAATTTACCACCTGCAAACTGGATTAATAAATCTTTCATGAAAATAATTTTTCTAATTATACAAGTATTTCTGCAATTCATTAAGGTATATTGACAGATTTACTGGAAAACTACTTGAAAATTTAAAACTTTTTGTATAATTATGCTAACAATTATCAAGCATTTGATAAATAATCTTCAGGAGTGAGGCACTGATGAGAGATTTCTCTCTAGTGTATTATAAAGCATTGCCTAGATGCTTTAGACTGTAGTCAATTAGCATTGTCTATGATTAAGATGTGATAATGACATGTATCAAGAAGTGACCCCCCCACTTAATCACTTATAGACACAATTATATAACACTAATACAAAGAAGGTCACTACATCATAATGCTTCTTCAAAGCCATAGGAGTCCCAATTTGAGCAGTTATTGGTGAATGTGATAAAAGAAATTCTTCAAATAAATAATGCCAAGCAATAAGATTTTCCAAATTCACAAAGCAGTCATTTTTTGTGGATGCATCAGTTATTTGTATTTTGATGTAAGTTCATCTCCCATATTACTTAGTCTATCACACTTCAAATATTTTACACAAATTGATTAGAAAAATGAAAAATTTTTAAAAACAATAAAAATAAAAACCAGACTCTGTGAAACTTTAACAAATTACTCAAACCATGCACTAAAAATAAAAAGGCCTCAAATTTGGAACTGGAAAGGGGATGAGAGAATGTTCCAAACACCTCTCTCTTCCCTGAAATCTAGAGACCTCTTTTACTAGCTAGCTAACTCAGTACAGAAAAGCTGAATTTTAGCTCAGCTCTAGTTCTCTTTTTAACTCTCAGACTAGCAGCTTGCTCTCTAGCAGTGATTTCAACAAAGGACCCTTGCAAATGAACAATTTGAAATATTTAGAGTTCAAAGAGTACACTGCATCTTCGGTCTCCACTCTTCCTCTTTTCTTCCATTCTTTTTTCTCACTTCCTCTAGTTCTATAAGAAATCTAATGGGCGACCATGCTTGTTTCGACAAGATCATTTCTAAATTTTCTTTGATTGTCTTAAGTGAAAGAAAATACATTGCTGACTGTGCCCCTCCCCCATGGATTTAACCAAACTGCCTCACTGCCCCGGTATGGGGCGCCAGTAGTGAAGTCTGTCCAGCCACTGCACCACCCCTGAATATCAATACAGTAAACTAGCAGGCATCAAAGGGATTCTTAAATCACACCAAAGACAGTTTTATTACCCATAAAGCAGAAAACCCACACAGAAGAGAAGCTGTCCTGGCTTTACTGTTTATTGGCCAGGTGGAACTGATTAAGAATGTGAGAATCTGTGGTACCAATAATTCTAGGCTTCTTGTGTTCAAAATAAGAAAGGGTTTCATATAACCCAGAACTAGCAGGGTATTCTCAAGACTTGCAAACTCACACCTATTGATACTCTGAACCAGGCTAAATAGGCTAGCTCTGAAAAATAATATTAAGGTTGAAGTGTAAGGGGAAAAAAAGTGCTCTCAGAAACTGCAAGTACAGCAGATTAAAGTTTCCTAGCAAATGAATACAAAGGTTACTCTAAGTGAATTCAGGGAAGGCCCAATTAAAATGGATGGGTAGTTCATAACCAGGTCTGGTTTTATTAGAAGTCCTCTTTATGAAGGAGGTCAAATACTGTATTCTAGGCAAGAGCTATTTCTTGTCTGTAGGCTGCTTTTGCAATAGTAGAGGTGGGGAAGGGCACATCTGAAGAATGGCACCCTGAAGGAGTAGGCTGAGAAAGAGGGATTTTACTTCCACTCTTCACACGGCGGAATATACTCCTACTTTTAAGACAATTCTAGCATAGAAAATTGAGACAGATGTGATAATCAATATTTTTGGTAAGAATATTCTCTACTTTGCCAAGTGTATTGGTTTAGCAAAGCTTTGAATGGATTCCTAGTATATTTTACAAATGCTTTCGTATTCAAAATTATATACACTAATGTTTCCATAGACCTCTATTGTATAATCTAGAAATACTGTCTGAAGATTGCGCTAAAAGTCTATGTGTCTTTCTCATAAAAATTATAGCTACTGAAATCCAAAAGTTATAATACACATTCCAGAGAACTTCAGTGGTTTTCATTAAATAATATGGGATAATATGGAATTGATATATGAAGAAAATTAAACAAATTTAAAGATTTAGGCAAAAGTTTGCTTTCAATATAATCAGTGTATACTCACCAAGAATTTTATACCTCATAGTTTTAAGAACTATTAATTTCAAATATTAATCAATAAAAATCTTTGACCTTAGCTCATTAATTATGAACTATTACCAAAGAGAATAATTTTGGCTCTGAATTCATGAAATCTAATTTAGTTAAAAATAAAAGCCCCTCTTAGACCAAAGGAAAAACACTGATGCTTTAAAGAAGAGTATGAACATAGTATATATAGAGAAAAATGCACGTTTATAAATAGGCATCAGTTATCAATAAAATAAATATGAAAACAGAAAGCAAAATTAGAGTTTACAACTTAGTCATTTATTATGCCAAAATAAAACTTTTAAAATGTCGAACTGTATCAGTATTCATGCGAAAACTTTCTCTCATAAAACATCTGTGATTACATAGAGTATAATTCTTTGTAATTCTGAATATCAAAGATTATCAAAAACTATAAAACAGGACAAGAACTTTTCAAGCATCTTGTTTGTGGTCTATAGTAAGTCCTAAGTTTGGGTTAGCACTTAAAGTTGAATTTCAAAATACCTAAATTTTATTCCATTTGAAGACTAAAAGTAGCTCATTTCATTCAATGATTGTTTTCAATTCAAAGGATTAGGACATTCTGGAATGAAGTGGCCTTTTGTTCTCTTTACATTGTGTTATTTTTTTTCCCAGCATGATCATGAAAATGGAGCTGGGGTGCTAACTAGTGAGACTATTTTATTAATATTATTCATGTCTTGATTTCTACATATTTTTTGTCCTTATTTTGATTTTACAAGGCTTTCTATCAAGATTTTTCTGTTACAGGGATAGAGCTGTAGGTCAATGGTACAATCATGCTTGGCATGTACAAGGCCCTGGTTCAATCCCTAGTACCAAAATAAAGCGAAAAAAAAAAGAAACCAACAAAACAAAGCAAAACTTTTTCACTGAAATATGTTTTAATTCACAACTATCTTATTAAACCCAATGTTTCATTGCAAAGTTTTATTGATTTTTGAGAGGGAATTTTCCACAACTGGAAAACAGGTTGTAAACCTGTTCAAAGAATTAGGGGTCATGAACTAAAACAAAATAAAACAGGAGGCAAAGTATCCAATGGGAGAAAAGAGTTATGTTTGCTGAGTCAAAGTCTAAAATGATCACAAGTGTAACATGCACAGGTGCAGAACAGGTACACAGCCAGCAGGGAGAGAGGACTCAGGGCTCTGGAAGCCTAGCTGCCAAGCACAGCCACATTCACCTGCATCACGCTGCCACTTAGTCGTGAACCAGCCTGTCCTCCTGGGCCCAGAGACCGCAGGAACCTGCTAACTACCTTGTTCCCATCACTCCCTCTTTTGGACTTGCAATATATATAATCACTCCTGGATTATAATTTCAGAGTGTGTTAGTATGTTTTCATTCTGCTGGAAGGCTCCTAGAAGACCTCTACCATATGCTGGGGAAAATCCTTTGTTAGAATTGTATGACTGCCATCCTTCAGCCAATTTATTTCCTAAAGGGTGATATTATAAAATCAAAATCTAATCACATTCTGCTGTTTAAAAGTTTTCAAAACAGGCAAACAAAAAACACACCCTTTATTTTTCTAGCCAAAAATCTTCCATCCTTGACCTTAAGTGTTCTAGACACATTCCTAGGCTCCTTTATCACAATAGTGATTACAGTATATTCTTATTTCTGTTGCTAACAGTGTTATTTGTGTTATTATACTAACTATTTCCCACTTTCCTCTGCTGAACTATCAGTTCGGTAAAGGCACTGCTTCTCTAGTACAATCTGTGGCAGATAGCAGGCACTCAAAAATACTTGTTGGATGAATGAATAAAATATATAGTTTTGGACTATTTTTCTTTATTCATGTCTTACAGAAATTATATTTTGGAAGAGGAATACTTGCCCTGGAAAATTAAAGTACAATACTCTAAAGACTATTATTTTCACAAATATATGATAAATTATATATAAACATATACATATGCTAGTCTTAGAAAGATTCAGGACTCCTGAGGCTTTGCTATTTGGTATATACACAGGAAACCAGAGTTTCCCCATTCTTGCAACTGTGGTCTTACAGAGTTAGCCCAGCAAGTTACCTTAATGAAGTATTTCTTAAGCAAATGAAGCTGCTGGAATTTCCACAAAGTACCCCTAGTGAGCAAAAATTCACTTCATTGAAGTTCTTATACCCGAAGAAATAAAAAAGCATTAGAACACCATAAAAACACTCTTGCTTAGATGACTTTTTAGAATGACTGAAACAGAGTTCAGGGTAGATGAAATTATTGCTATTTGGACAGACCAGGTGGGGCCCAGGAAGAGAGAAGACAGTTCACTTTTCCCATGAGCTGACCAGTGCACAGGCTGAGAATCAGAACCCAGCTCCCCAGCCCCACCGTCACCCCACCTCCTCACTCCTTCACAAGCAACTGGCTGGTTCAGAGGACAGGCTGAGTTGACAGCAACCAAGGTACAAAAGCAACTAAATGCATTGTTTGATTGACATTGCAGAACTAAGACTGGTAGTCTGAGCATCTATTGAGAGGATGATAGTAAGCAATATGGCAAATATAGGGGATTTTCTTCTGTCTTGTTTTTGAAGTCCAGTGTTACTCTGTTTTGTTGTGTTCCAATTTATTGTTTTGTTTTACTCAATGCTCTATTTTGATTGGTTTTATTCTGTTTTGTTTTATTTGATTTTACTATGTCTGAGGGAATGGACAACTATTGTGAAGATAAGATATTTTATGGTAGCCATTGTTGATGATCTATTATCCTGTTTTGAAGTTTTGTACCACTTTCACTGCTTTGTTTTGATTGGCTTTATTTTGTTTTGTATCGTTGGGTTATATTCTCCTTAAAATAAAAAAAAATTAAAAAGAAATTATTGGCATTTGGTCAGTTCTGTAGTTCAGCTTTCCGCTTCTTCATTTATTTTTCTTTATGTTCTCCCCACACTCCCATCCCAAACTCCTTTCTACAGCACAGATCCATTCCTATGTGGTGCACCCACACAGGGCAAGAAGACCTTTGGCTTCTCTTGGTGTTCTGAGTTCTCCTGATTGCTACAAACTACTCAGTGAACTGGGCTTCCTCGACCTTTCACTTTTTCTTCCTGGTCTCTGATGAGGAATCATTTGCAGATGAAACAAGATTTAAAAATTGCAAACATTTGGCTGCTAGGACAGCTGTGGCTCCCTTAAGAATATTTCTAAATGTTGTATTTTCTTGTCAACCCTTTGATTTCTAGCCCTCAATACGACAGAGAAGATAAAAAATGGAATCTGGGACATTTGGGTTAAAAACTGATTTTTTTAGAAAGGAAAAAACATGCTATCACACCAAATTTTTTTTAATTTTTGATTATTAATTCACATGCACCTACATACACAGATATTGGAGTTCAGAACTACGGCTATTAGAGTTTGTGTCTTAAAAAATAATTTTATTTTTAGAAAAAGACTTAAGACTTTGATTAAATAAACACTTAAAGGTACCTAATTCACACAAATCATTACACTGAATGCCGTGGTGGGAGTGAAAAATGAATAATAACTGGTTATTATTTTGAAGATTAGAGGCCAATGTTGAGGACAAATAAACCCACTAAAAATCCAATACACTACACTGAATAAATTCATCTTCACACACACATTAGTGCATGTATAAAATTTTAATTATCTTAGGTCCTGGAAGTGCACAGTTATTACTAAGCTAAGAGGTTAGTACACTTGTCAAAGGTCACATATCCAGTAAACTTGTCAGTGACCAGGCTGGGCTTTGAAGTTCAAGCTGTGCCAAAGTTCGTGTTCTTTGTGCACAGCCTCCAGTCAGCAGTCGTGGATACTGTGAAAGCCCAAGCCAAGTGAGAGGAAATTTACAGAAGAAAAGACAGGTGAAAGCAAAATAAGTTAGTGCTGATATTAAGATGAGGGAGCAATTGGTGTCCATGAAAAATCAAAACACAAGAAAACCTTCACAATCTCAACTTCTCGCTTTTATGTCATCAGTGACAGAACTTACAAAAAGAAACCAGAAAGAGGCAATTCTTACCTCCTGCATTTTAATTTATACTAAACTTAAACTGGCCTTTGAACACTGTGCTGGCACTCACTGTCTCAGTCTTAATAATCTGAATTATTTGGCATTTTGCCATAATTAAGACTCTCATATATATATATTAACAAATGTATATGTGATAATATTTTAGTACCAAAATAATAAATATTCCAGAAAATAGGTTTTTCATCTCTTTCAAAAACGAATTGACAACTCCAAAAATTAAATCGTATCTCAAAATAAAAATAAAAAAGAAGCTGTACTTCAGTTCAAAAGTGATGGGTTCAATTCCCTGTACAGGAAGAAAAACTTCTGGCTTGTTTTGCATATTTATTTTAATAAATAATATTATCTAATTCTAAAATATGTTAGGTCCTGAGTTCAATGCTGAAGAGTAATAAATAATAAACAAATAAATAAAAACCATATTTTGTGTTAGCATTATGGAAAGGCCATATATATTTCAAGCAAAGGTGAAAGAAGAGAAGTTAAGGGGAGTACATTCAAGCCAAAGAAAAATTTATCTAGAAACAGAGAAACGGGAAGCTGCATAGTTTTGATAAATCAGCTGTGCACATGCTCAGAGTACAAATTTGGGAACGGCGAATAATGAATGTCCAGTAGTCAGTCTAGATACAAAAGTGTGGGTCAGCTCACAGAGATCTTGGATCCTTCACACAATTTGACCCCATCTACTTAATTATGTGGTGGAGCAAATTTAAACCTAGAATTTCATCACTGTCATAAAATCACTATCATAAAATCATAAATTTCAGGTATGATTTAAATTAGAGAGACTTACAGCATAGGTGTGGGATAAACATTCACTTACAGATTGATAGTATTCTGGTTTAAGAATCCTATGCTAACAAGGATGTGTAAAATCAATAAATGGGTATTGTCAGAGAATAGAGAATGACACACTCAACTTTTCATTCATTTAGAGAAATGAATGTCTGAGGAGATCACAAGTAAATATTAACTTGAGCAGCAAAAGTAAATTAATGTTTTTGAGAGGGAGAAGGTGAGGATAACGAAGATAAAAACATCAGGCAAGGGGCAGAAGTTTCTGAGAACAGTGGGGCATTGGGAAATGGTAACCAGCCAGGCCACCCTTAGCCTCTCCTCTGTCCCTTACCCCTCTTTGAGATAATTACTTCCTCTTCATCTAACCACCACCTTCTCCTGCTTCAGTTGCAAATTGTCCTGATATTTGTTCAAAGAAACACCAGATATGGACAGCAGTTGGGGTGGTAATAAAGATTTTATTCAGGACTATTGCAATAGGCATCAAGAGAACTCAGTGTGAACTGGCCTTAGTTCCCAATGCCAAGTGCGCAAGTGGAGTTTATAGCCAAGGAGTAGGGCAAAGGTCAGTGGCTGGATATTCCTAAGAGGAAATATCAAGCCTAAAGGAGTTTCTAGCTAAACCTACCTAGCAGAATCCTTGCTAAGGACAAACTAGGATATCACGTAGGAATAGTAGAGGATGAGGAGCCTGATTTGATATGGACAGTGTTCAAACATGGAGAATGGAGGATTCTGACTAAAACCTTTTAGCAGAAGTCTTGCTGAAGCTAGATTTTACAAGGAAGTGTACAAAATGCCTAAGAGAAAGTTCAGGAGTCAGACTAAAGTCTGGTCAATCAAAGAATCAACATCATACTTCCCAAGCAACTACTTT
>PVJX010049070.1:0-11242 GCA_004027295.1 Dolichotis patagonum
CTCTTCCAGAAAATGGGTTACAAATGTGCTCAGAAGGTTCCAGGATCAATATTGTAGGGAAGAATCAATCCTCTAATGTCAGAAAACGTCCAGAGGCCAGGCCAGGCCAGCCCAGGATGGAATGGAGAGGGCAGACTGAGATGTCAGTGTCTTGGATGAGGCCGCAGGCTTCACTGTCAAGATTTTCACACTTATCTCCTTGCATCTATTCATTTTCAGCCAAGAAAATAAATATATGTCCACAACAGGAGCACAATTATTGTGAAAATGAATACAGTTTTACAGTTAAATGGTAGCAATAAGCTGCAAGAGAAAAGATGAAAGACAAGCAAACATTTCAACTCTCCCAGACAACCTTGATACTCACCCGTGGTCATAAAAAACCTGATTTCTGAAAGTAAGCACATTGCCAAGCATAACAGTCACAAAGCTTGCTGAAATGGAACTGCATTCCTCATCCACTCTACCATTTCTTTGTGATGAGGTAGAGACACCTATGGATTTCCAACTCTAAATTATCCATACCCTATAATTCCCTCCTCACAGATTGAAGCTCTGCTTCTTCAAGACTTTAATATTTCTCAAGAGAATATATTACCTGAAGCCATGTGATACACTTGTTAACAAATTGTTGGCTTCAGGGATGTGTAGGACTTTAGTAATGTTATCTCTAGGTGTATCTGGTGGAGTCATGTGAGTTTGACCTGATAGACCAATTTTGGTCCCTGGATCCTTTATCTTAGGCTCCTTTCCTCCTCTCTGGCTCCTTGAACTGATGAAGAAGTTACCTTTTCTCCTCCACTCCTGCTTAGCCACTGCAGCATGTTTATTTATACACTCCAGATTTCAATCCCTCTGTTATGCAACTTTGTATGGCTCACCTGAGCACCTCATTCTCTTGGAGTTGGAACAGCTTCCTTACTGGGCTCAACTCTGGCTGTCCGTGTTCTTAGGGTTGGCCATTTTTAGCTTCACATGCGTGCTTCATCTCCAGCTTCAGCTGCTCCTCATGCTGAGGGAGAGGTTGACTACTGGAAGTGTGCCACAGGAAATCCTGGTGATGAGGCAACAAAAAGCAAAAATATTAAGTCTGGGAGCTGACCCCTTTTCTCAGTGGAAAATGAAACTTCCTGTATCCTAATATTTACTAGAGGAAGACCCTTAACTGGAGTCACTTTAAGCTTCTCATTAGCGTGTCAGATTCATCACCCCTAGTCCCAGAAACTATGTAAAAGAATCCATCTTTGAGGCTGATAACAAATATTTAATGTATGCAAATTAGAGATTGACACCTATAAATCTTTGCATGCCAAAATAAAAATCATCTGTAGAAATTGACAAGGAAAATAGGGTCACAATCTCAGAAAGAAAATATGCACTCAATGGCTGTGGCTTCTACCCTCGCATGCATGTGTATCTCTTCACTGCCCTGCAGCTTTTCACCGTTCTCACTGTTCACTGTTTTCACTGTTGTGTTCTCTCCAGCTGGAGGCCACACAGGGAAGACTGCTGTCCAGAAAGCACCAAGGGAAATTCATTGCTCTTTCTCTGTGGGCTGCAATTTGTCCTCATGTTGAAGATGTTGTTCAATACATCACAATAACATTTGTAAATTAAGTTAAGACAAGATTGATAAATCTGAATCTTTAAATATGACATTGTGGCAATGCGTGATTCATTTTATCTGAGAAAGAAGGAAAGGGAAATGCTGTGACACATTCTGTGTATTTAAAAATGGAAAAAAAAGTCTTTGAGAATAAAAGTTCTACAAATACTTATACATAATCTAACAGGGTTGGGGAATAAGTTCTCAGGCAGGAATTCTCCTCTGTTCCCTCAGTCTCAGTAGTTCTCCCAAGGTCTCAGGTGATGCTTGTTTCCCGGTGCTGTCTGCCTGATGATGTTTCTATTCTCTTTGCCATTTAAAAATGTTTCTCTACCTTACCTCCATTACCCTAAACCCACAAAGTATTTTCTAGAGTATACATTACATTGAATGTCCTAAAGATACATTTTCCTTTCATAAATTTATACTTGATCCAGGCTTATTCCTTTTCAGCATTAATCACACCCTATGTGAAACTATGGAATTGCCCTGGGACAAAGATAGAAATTTTTCAAGAATTGGTGTGATTTAGACATGGGAGTGGAAGAGTGGTTGTTCTTGGCATTGTACATGTTTTTTATCATTTAGTAAGCTAGTCAGTCATGTGACCTTAGACCAGTTCTGTCATTTCTTCTGTTGTGACATGCCACACGTACAGGAGTCAGGAAGCTCTCTATTAAAATAAAAACATACCACCCCGTTATCTGCTTGGCATATGAATCCATGTGCCAAATTTATGCTTCCAACAGAAGACAGAAATAAAACACACACATGCATAAACATATATAGCATTGCACATACATCTATTAAATTTATTAATTATGCAGATATTTACATTACTGAATACTGAAATGGTTATTAAAATCATAGTGTAAATGGTGCCATGTTAATGTGCTGCCTTTCTCTAAATGTTGCCCTTGTTATTGTACTCATCCTTCTTTTAATGGTGTGACATCACACAATTGTTACATGATGAGATCCATTAAGGTAAATGATGGATCAGAGTGGCATGAGATTTAATCATGTTACTGTGAATAGCACATGATTTGAACCTTGTCATTTTAAGTATTGGAATTGTTAATATTAGATCCTACAAAACTGGCAGAATTAATCTGTGGATAAAGAGGGATATGATTACCATATCTGTTATCACATCCCTCAACACATGTACTAGATTTATCAGAGCAAAGCTTGTAGCTCAAAACACAAGCATCCCTACATCAAAAACTCTGGTATGAGAATCTGGCGCTTGTTTTTGTGCACTGAACTCAACTGCTTCTGATCACCACGTGCTTGTGCTTCACATTTGTGGGTTTCCATTTCTAGGGTCACAATGTGACCTCTTACCCATCATATGGGATTCTCTTCATTGGAATCATATTTCATGGATTTTCTCTAGAAACACACAAAGGACGCTGATATTCTTATACACTTGTATATTTAGGAAGCTGCTATGTATAGATGAACAAATTTACTATCAAAGATATTCTGTTTAATTTTACTTTTATAACAAAAAATAAAAGATAAGTATTTGGAACATGAAAGGTATTATACAAATGGAAACAGGATGAAGAAATGATGAAAGGGTGAGAAAGGAGACTAGAAGGTGAAATAAAGAGTTCACACCTTTCCTGAGACCTTGCATAAGCCATGTGGATCCCAGGAGGAGAACAAGCCATATGTGCCCATCCTGTGAGCTAGCAGAAGCCATGCTGGGCCTGGGAGGACAACAAGGGAGGACAAGAAACCTTCTTGTGAGTCAATCAGCACATGGGCTGGGAGACAAGAACACTCAACCTCCATAAGCAACTGGCTGATTCAGAGGACAGGCTGAGTTGATAGCACCTGAGGTACCAAAACAACTTAATGTCTCTACTGTTTCATTGATTTTGCTGGCCTAAAGCCAGTAGTCTGGCCACCTATTAGGAGGGTAACAATATGCGATGTAGCAAATATGAAGGATTTCCTTCTGCCTTGGTTTTGAAATCCAATATTGTTCTGTTTTGTTTTGCTCTATTTTATTGTTTTGTTTTATTCAATGTTCTGTTTTGATTGGTTGCATTCTATTTTGTTTGGTTTGGTTTTATTATGTCTGATGGTATGGTCAGCAATTTTGAAGACAAGAGACATTATGATAACCGTTGTTGATTTCCTATTATATTGTTTTGAAGTTCTATATAACTTACACTGCTGTTCTGATAAGCTTTATCTGTTTCGTCTTATTTTATTCTCTTTAAAAAAGAAAGAGTTCAGATGTACTGCATACATGTACAACATTCTGATAGCCAATGTAAAGATATACTACAGACATGTAGTAATACAAATTTTATTACGATTTTTCTGGATTTTGGGTTGTTAATCTTGTCATCAGCGTGACTTGATGAAAACATGCCAAAAAACCTGCATGGTTGTGTGTCCTTCTAGAGAAAATAATTGATATGTGGGCCACTGACCTGAGTGGAAAAAAAAAATGTCATGAGGAAAAAGTGTTAACATGCAAAAGCATTCGGCATTGGTGAACCGGCCCCCACAAAAAAAAAAAAGTGGAAGAAAAACTTCTGCATACTTGAATTGTCTTAAATAGGTTTGATGTTTAGAGCTGTCATCATTCAACACCAGATTCCAGCGTTCACTCTTGAACACAGATCTTTATTAGGTTTCTTTTATGGGAGTTAAAACTCTTCCCTCATGGTTGTGCATGTTTCTTAACCTTCTACCTTGTTTGAGTATTCAGTGGCCATTTAAACTCTCAAGACACCCACTAAAGGAGTATTTACTCTCTGTTTATACAAGGACATTTTAAAAATCTTTTCTAAGAAAAGTAGCAAAAGAAACTTTTATATACACGTGTATATATATGTTTCACTGCAGTACAGTAACAGCACTGAACCCAGGAGAGAATATAATGAGGTTGGTGTTATATGCATCATTACCTCAATAAAGGTGACGTGGTTACTGATGTTCCTTGAGGTACAAAGTGGAAATGCATCAGCAACTGAAATAGTTGAAATACAGTGTACCAAATATGCACTTAATATCCAAAAGCTAATGAACTTAATACTGATACCCTTGCTACATTCACATGCATATGCTTATATTAACTCATAATATAGTACAAAAATATAACATTGAGCCCATTTCATAATAAGACATCACATATAATTTACTAAATGGAGTACAATGAAGAGCACTTATTATCATTTGTATCTGATGGCTGACAGGGCAGTGTTCACTGCTGCTGCCCTACAGAAAAAGTGAATACTGATGCAGTAAACAGGATATACATGGGTCACTGACATATGATGTCTTTAATTCTTCAGGGAAGATAGCCACAGAAGGAAACACTATACCAAACAGAATTACTAGTTGTAGTGCTTTTAATTTTTTTCTTTTTGAGATAGGGTCTCACTGTGCAGTTCAGACTGGCCTTGAGCTCACTTTGTAGCCCAGACTGGTCTCGAACTAGTAATGATCCACCTGCCTCGGCCTCCTGAGTTCTGGGATTACAGGCATGCCCCACCATGCCCAGCAGTGCTTTTAATATTAATAATATTAATATTTTAATATACACAGACTTTGGTACTGGTTGAACTACTTACATTCCCACCAATGATGCTGAATGGTTCCTCTTCCCCTGCAGCCTCATGAACTTTCTTTTGAGTTTGTGGTGATGTGTTTTGTCTGGAATGAGACAATGTTCCAATATGTATTTCTATATTGGGAAAAAATGCTCAATGGTTTTTCAGGTATTTACTGGCAATTTGTATTTATTCTGAGAAGTGTGCATTCATTTCACTGTCCTGTATTTTTGTTTTTGTTTTAGATGTTAGATCTCAAGGACTGTCAGGCAAAGTTTTCCCATTCTGTAGGTTATTTCTTCATACTTCTTTGTGGTTGTATTGCAAGCATGTTTGTGCAGAAATTGTTAAATGTTATATAATCCTTTTTCTTTGTTATGTCATTCTATTTTCTGTCCAAAACACCAGTAACAGTATTGAGAAAACAAATTTTTTATATTTCTGCATTCAGAATATGAGATGCTTGGTTCATTCATGTTTCAATGCTTATATTTCACTCTGATTCAGGCATATATGTGACTGCTGCACACACACTACCATTAAAAAATATTTCCTGAACAGCAAAACCATAGTGATTTGCAATACTTTGCTTTTAATCCTACACTATGTTTATATTATTGACCACAACTGGTTTCATTTCTTAAATTTCAAATTCAGGTATAGAGAACACTGTTTCACAGTTTTCTGTAGCCTCTAGATAAGTTGCTCCCAAAGTTACCTTCTATGTTATGATCATCCCATCTCAGTGTCGCCTGCTGCTAGGACTAAAGGAGTCACATTTGGCTTAGACGTTTGTACATTAATCATAAATCATACCATAATTAACACTTTCTGGAGGTATCACTGTAATTCACGATATGCTTTTGGAGCCATGTTGTGGTTCTCCTATGCAGGAATATTAAAAATTTACAGCAGTATGGTTTATCTTTTTTTTTTTTTGGTACATTTGGTGGAAAAATTAACACCAAATTAAAAGTCAATGTAATATAAACATAAGAAGTAAAATTTTCATGGTAAGAAAACATAAAAATTTATGTAAAAGAGAACATTGTCTCCAGTAAAAAAAAAAACCTTGCAACATTATGTGCATGATATAATGTACAACAATGTCATGATATAAGCAGGTATCTTGTCACAACATGAAAAATACAACATTTGCTAGTCTATAAATTATGTGAAAAACACCTGAGCTTTGTCAAAAATACATGTTCACAAGCCTCTGAAAATATAAATCTTAATATAAAGGGTGGCACGAAATTCAGCAACACAATTTGTTATACCAAATATGCAGCATATGCACTAAAAATTTAGAAGAAACATATTGGCCATAATCCAACAATTAACAGAAAACAATATAATAATTAAGGTTTTAAAAACTGGGCTATATCATTCATTAAAGACAAAACATTAACTATGTAGATACTAGCCAGAAAATAAAAAGCACATTTCAGTTCACCATGTTTACTTAAAACACATTATGGATTAAGCAGAGACACTCAAAAATACAAAACTACATTAACTCTGTTTGTCTGTATTAAACATATATATAATCTACATATGTATAAGTAATTTACTGAAAATCACATAATGTATGTACTTTAGTATAGCTCCTGGAATTTGTATGTTTTGGAAATTTTGTGAATAATTGATACCAAATTTTTGGATTAATTATTTCTTCAGGTCTCCACTACATGAGAAAGTTTCACAGGATTTTCAATAGGCTTACATATATAAACTTTCTCCCCAGGAAGGATTCTTTCATGTATTTAAGAATGTCTGTGGATGGTATCTTTCCCACATTGCTACTCCACATAGGATTTCTGCCCAGAAAGCTCTTTCACATATGTGACAATCATCATGTGTGCTGAAATTATTCATACATTGTTTACACACATAGGATAAATTCATACTGTGAGTACTTTAATGTATTTCACATTCACTGTGTCTGCTAAAGATTTTATAACACTGCTTACATACTTGGGCTTTTTCTCCAGTGTGAGATCTTTCATTTAGTTGCCAAGATTTGCAGGTGGTGAATATTTTTCCAAATTGATTACATGCACAGATTTTCTAACCATCTAAGTTCACTCATGTATGTTATGTATGTTACATTCACTATGCCTGATGAAGGCTTTCCCACACTGCTTACATACATAGGATTAATATCCAGTGTGAGTTCTTTCATGTGTTTTACATTGACTGTGCCTGGTGAAACCTTTCCCACACTGCTTACATACATACGGTTTCTCTCCAGTGTGAAGTCTTTCATGTATATGACAATATCCCTGTGTGGAGAAAGCTTTCCCACATTGCTTACATACATAAGGTTTCTCCCCAGTGTGAAGTCTTTCATGTATTTGACAATATGCATGTGTAGTGAAAGCTTTCCCACATTGTTTACATATGTAAGGCTTCTCCCCAGTGTGAATTCTTTCATGTATTTGACAAGACCCCTTTGTAGTGAAAGCTTTCCCACACTGCTTACATACATAGGGTTTCTCCCCAGTGTGAAGTCTTTCATGTATTTGACAATGACGTTTTGTACTGAAAGCTTTCCCACATTGCTTACATACATAGGGTTTCTCTGCAGAATGAACACTTTCATGTATTTGACAATGACGTTTTGAGCTGAAGGCTTTCCCACAGTGCTTACATACATAGGGTTTCTCACCAGTGTGAATTCTTTCATGTGTCCGACAATGATATTTTGTGATGAAAGCTTTCCCACACTGCTTACATACATAGGGTTTCTCCCCTGTGTGCGTTCTTTCATGAGTTTTACATTCACTGTAGCTCTTGAAAGCATCCCCACATTCCTTACATACATAGGGCTTCTCCCCAGTGTGAATTCTTTCATGTCTTTGACAAGATCCTTGGGTGCTGAATGCTTTCCCACATTGCTTACATACATAGGGTTTCTCTCCAGTGTGAACTCTTTCATGTTTTTGACAGTCTCCACGTGTGGTGAAACCTTTCCCACACTGTTTACATATATAGGGTTTTTCCCCAGTGTGAAGTCTTACATGTATCTGACAATATCCATGTGTGCTGAAAGACTTCCCACATTGCTTACACACATAGGGTTTCAGCCCAGTGTGAACTCTTTCATGTATTTGACAATGATATTTTGTGCTGAAAGCTTTTCCACATTGCTCACATACATATGGTTTCTCCCCTGTGTGTGTTCTTTCATGTGCTTTACACACACTGTAACTCATAAAAGCTTTCCCACACTGCTTACACACATACGGTTTCTCTCCACTGTGAGTTCTTTCATGAATTCGACGATGAGTGTTTCTGATGAATGCTTTCCCACATTGCTTGCATACATACGGTTTCTCTCCAGTGTGAATTCGTATATGTATTTGACAATATCCATCTGTGCTGAAAGATTTCCCACACTGTTTACACATGTAGGGTTTTTCCCCTGTGTGACATCTTTCATGATTTCGACAAGATCTGCGCGAGGAGAATGCTTTCCCACATTGTTTACATGCATAGGGTTTCTGCCCAGTGTGAATTCTTTCATGTACTTGACAAGATCCCTGTGTGGAGAAAGCTTTCCCACATTGCTTACATACATAGGGTTTCTCACCAGTGTGAATTTTTTCATGTCTTTGACAGTATCTGTGTGTACTGAAAGCTTTTCCACATTGCTTACATATATATGGTTTCTCCCCTGTGTGCGTTCTTTCATGTGTTTTACAATCATGGCACCTCGAGAAAGCTTTCCCGCACTGCTTACACACAAACGATTTTTCCCCAGGGTGAGTTCTTTCATGTCTTTCACAATCACTATGCCACTTGAAAGCTTTTCCACATTTCTTACATACATAGGGTTCCCCTCCAGTGTGATTGCTTTCATTGATCTGAACATCATGTGTGTCTGTCTCTTTCACATCCACATTAGCATCTGAAGTACAATGGAATACTTCTTTACACTGATTCCAAGATTTATCTCGATAGTATTTCTCTATCTCTTCATTTCTGTAAAGAAAAAATGTCACAATAAAATGGGTCTCCATATTAATGTTTTACCAGAACCAATTCTGTTTTGATGCCTGCTAAGAAATTTTGACAATGAATTGAGTGCCTCGCAGGATATGTTCAAAAAAGTCATTCCCAAAAGAGTGGTATTCATTTGGCAATTCTTGAAACACAGAATGTTTATCTTCATTCTGGGTAATGGGTATATATGTGTATCATCATTTTGATACCATTTCCTCCTTCACCGTCTCCCTTTTCTCCTTACCCTGTTTGTCTTTCCATCTGCAAAACATTAGTCTTTCCTTTGTCCACTCTCCTTTATTTTGCTTTCTAATTTCTGGTCTCTCACATAAGAGAAACTACCTGGGCCGGCGATTTAGCTCAGTGGCTTAAGTGCCTGCCTGGCAAGCATGAGGTCATGAGTTCGATCCCCGGTACAATAAAAAAAAAAAATGAGAAACTACGTGATATTTCTCATTTTGTGTGTTATCTCACTTAACATTATCCAACTATCTCTTTTGCCAAAGGACAGTATATTATTTATCTTTTTTGGCTGTTTATATAGCACATTTCCAGTGTTGGGAATAAAACACAGGTCTTACACAAAATCTTCAGCATTTTTGTTTATTATCTGGATAGATTGTCATTGGTGATAAAGCTATTCAGGTAAAGATTCAACTTGCCATTCTGAAGATTCTGAGTTTATAAGAACATACAATCACATGGAGTCCATTAGCAACTTTCCTGTTCCGGTGATAGATATCTAAGCTGATGCAAGGGCGTATCAGTTAAAATTGACCTGTATTGACTATGGGTATGTGTCCATGTGTATAAAATGAGGATTTTGACTCTTTTGAAAATATACCCAGGAGAAGCATGTCTCGATCAACTTTTAGAGACATCCGTGTACTGATCATCATAGTGATTGTACTTAGCATTTCACCAGCAATGTGTAGGGTGCCCTCTAAGAATATTAAACCAGAATGTGCTCAATTTTCTGTAGAATGGCTTGAAAAACATATTGAGATTAAAGACAAGATGGCGGACTGGTAGGTAGCAGGAGAGAGACCCTCTCTGAGAGAGACAGCTCAAATGCCAGAATAAAACATCCTGGAGAGACCCAAACAGATAGAGATGGACTCTCACAACCCAGGAAAAAACTAAAAACTAAAGTGCAAAAAACCACTCGAATATGAGGTCCTAGGACTACCATTAGAGAAGCTAAGATCAGCGAGCACGGCGCCCTCCTCGAGCCGCCTGAATTCCTGCCCGACCTGAACAAGTGATCCACACTGAAGCGACTGGCTTGAGCCGCCGGAGTGCAGAGCTGAACAGCCCTGCATGCAGCTCACCCAGACAGGCCCTGCACTCGACCCACCCAGAGGCACCGTGAATTCCCACCACAGCCGCGCTGAAGTCAGAGGTCAGGGAGCCCTGCAGTTCTCACAGACCGACACTCGGTGAGTGATGAGAATAAGACCCTCCCATGGGAAACCGACTGGACAACATGTTGGATTTGAGCAGGACAGCCCTAACTCCATAAGGAAGTGGCTTCCGCTGGTTGCTCCCCTCACCAAGCAGATTGATGGAATCTGCTTGGACTAGGCTGTGCCCCTGGTGGAGACCCAGTGAGTTGCTACAATATTACTTCCCTGAGATCAGTGCACACTGATGCAGTGAAGGCCTGCAAAGGTTGACTGGCCCGGAAGGGAGGAGCTAGTGCACACTGCCCGTGGGTGAACTCTAATCTCTGATAACCTATTGAAGGGGGCTAAAGCTGCTAGCCTGCACCCTCTAGAGGAGCCTTAACCAACAAGAAAAGGGTCTGGGCATTACACTGTACACTTGTATGGAAGGAACCAAAAACATGACAAAAGGGAGAAATAAGAAACAACTCCCAGCCCCCAACCCTGAGAACATTGATCCAGGAGAGGTAAATACAAAAGAGACTGAGGGCAGCAAAAATGCAACATCAAACACAGTGTTAGTGGACATAAAGAGATATCTTCAGGACCTCGTAAGCGGGACCAAAACTGAAATATTAATTCAAATTAAACAAGAGATAAGTAGA
>PVJX010049071.1:0-11185 GCA_004027295.1 Dolichotis patagonum
TAGTAGTTGGGACCTGCTTGGAGGATGTGGGTCACTTGGATTTCTTCTGAAGATCACTTTGCAAGTCTGTGGTCTACTTTGATACACAGAACCATTAAAACCACTGAGATAATTTAGAAGAGAATTTAGAGTAGTAGAAGGGGATCACCACTGGGGAACTCAGACAGATAGATGCTTCTAAGAGAAACCCAGAGTTAGAAAACAAGAGGAAAATTTGAAGAATTTGATTTTCTTAAATCAAGAGAAGGAAATATTTCAAGAGGGAAAGAAGGGCCTTAGTCTTGGGTCATTTAACTGACAGTCAAGTAAAGATGGGGACTGAGAAAATGGCTTTGCAATGTATAGACATAAGGTCATTGATGACTACTCTAGTTACTGATTAATAAAACTGCTATTTGATTGTGTCTCTGGATCCTGTAGAACAGATGGAGACACCATGGGGATGTTTGTCTTTGCTTCATGAGATTTGGGGCCTCCAGTAGAATTCCTATGGCTTAGGAGTGATTCCATGTGTAAAGTGTGGCAATCATCTGCATCTTTGCACATTGATGTATCTGTTGTGAGGATGGAGACTAAAATAGTGCATTGACTGACCTCAGTAACTGTACATAACCACTCCTTGTAGATTGGTCTGGCTTCCTCAGTATGGCAACTTGAAAGGTAAATAAACATTTTACATGGTATTTTAAGGATTCCAACTATATGGTTTCATAAAGCAAGACAGAGCCGTAATCTTTTCTCGCTTAGTTTTGAAGGTCACCATGTTCTGTTGGTTATAATGAGGCATGGGTCTGATCAAATTCAAGAGGAGAAGACATAGACCACATTTCAATACTGGGGAGATGTCAAGGTATTTGTGGACATATTTTAAGGCTATCATAGGGACTTTAATTACATTCTCAGAGAAGAGGATGACTCACACCAAAGGCGATTGCAGAGTGAGTACAAAGTAAGCCAACCAACAAAGAAACAATCAAAAAATTTTTTAAACTGCTATGAAGAGGACATTGAGAATATTAAGGGATTTTAATATATCTTAAAATTTGTGTAGTCTATTTCAAACCAAATTTAATCTGTATTTGGAAACCATAACTGCACATTCAGCCTCTGAATCAAGCACTTCAAAGTATCTGCTGAGTACTGTTTTTCTTTGTAAGTCAAACTAAAGCATCCTAGAACAGAAGCAGAAGGAACTATCCCACCCATTTATAGATGGGGTATAAAGGATGAAAAAGGTAAATTACATGTATGTCTTTGATTTCTTTTCAAGGTTTTGGAAGTGTCAAACATAAAGGTAATGATTGAGTTTAGTCTGTTTGGTCCTTATATACAAAGAGCTGTGCACATAAAAGGTAATCAAATTCTGCTTTCACAAAAAATATTGTTCCAAACTCCTCAAAAAGTTTGACTACTATTCAAACTTTAAATTCATTTTTACTTTAATAATAACCTCCAAAATAAGCATTCATATGTATTTAGATATCAGCAATTGGAACAGCTTTAAACATTCAGCTGATATCATATTTTAAAAGAATAAATTTGAAATATAATAACTCTGACAACACCTTTGAAACTCAGCAATTATTTTTTTCTTCCATTGTTTACTTGAAGCTCCCAAAGCTCAGTTATGTAGACAAATTTCTTGTGTTTATTTGCTATAAAATTTATCACAACTAATATTCAACTCCTGATGACATTCGCTAAAATTTAGATCTTGGTCATTCCCAGCTTATTTATTATGTATTTATTCAACAATTATAAATTGCATACAGTGTATTTACTTTTTTGAGTTATCTTTTCTGCTACTTTTCAAAGGAAATTTTTTAAATTTAAAAATTCTTTGTATTTATAGAAAATTTAGAAGGACTATGACTACACCAAGTTTTCCTATCATTAATATTTTACATTAGTAAGACTTATTTCTTAAAAATAAAGAATCAATATTGAGACATTATTAATTCAAGTTTATGCTTTGTTAAGATTTCCTTGGAATTTACCTAATATCATTTTTTTGTCCCAGTATACCACATTACCTTTAGTTTCCATATCCCCTTAATCTCCTCTGTGCCATTATAGTGTCTTATACTTGTTACTCTTAAAGACCTTGCTTCTTTTGATGGGTGTGTCAGATAGTACATGGAATGTACTTCACTTTGGATTTAATCTGATGTCTTTCTCATAATCACACTGAAGTGTGATCATGGGCAAGAAGACCATTCTTATCAGGTCACATCAATGGTTTATACTATTAATATGACTTATCAATGATGAAACTAAACTCGACCATGTGGCTAGGGTATTGCTCTAGAGGTTTCTCTAAAGTTGCCTAAAGTCACTCTAAAGTCACTCTTTTGCATACAGTACTCTTTGGAAGAAAATCACTACATGCATCCCAAACTTAAGGAGAAGAAAGTTACGTCCCACACCCATTAGCAAAATCTACCAAAATCTTATCCCTCCTTGCTGTTGTTAAGCCAAATTTGACTAAAAAATTAGATAATTTATCTAAGGCACTTAGTATTATGATTATTACATAGTAGGTGCTCAATAAATTTTGCATCTTACCTCTGCCAAGAAACTTAGGACATAATAATAATGCATGAAAAATATTAAAACAGTGAATACACAAAATACCTTTTATCTTTTTATCAAGAACTATTTCAAGTTATAGATGATTTAAGAAATTCCTATTTTTGCCAGACTGAGCAATGTTAGTAGATCTTCATACTCTACTATATACTCTTAAGGCATTTTTAATTTTAGAAGCCAAATATTGATGTATGGAACCTTCAAAATCTCATGCTTGACTCCTTACACCATTGCTCTCTCTACAAACGGTCTCTTGGTGTTTTTATTCCCACACATACTATTGTATTAGTTCTCGGTAAAATAATTTTACTTCTTTCTCCATATGACATATATTTAGCTTCTTTTTAAAAAGAAGATAATTTTGGAGTCAGTGTTATGTTGATTGGGGAAGGGAGAGACTAGTTAGGAATCAGTGATGAAATCTGGGCTCTAGATATGCAAAGCTATAAGTCAATCTTCTGACTGCAATCAAAACCACAGATCTGTTTCAAGTTCTTATCATTTAGGGTGGGATATGAGTCCACTGAAGTAAAGTTGTTACTGAAAAGAGAAGCAGATGCCGTTTAACTCTGATTTTTGAGTGGGTTTTAGCTCCAGAACAGCCATGCTGCTGAGGTAAGAGTCAGAGAAGAAGGTGAGAATCCATTTAAGTAGAGTCCTACCAAACCTAGTAGAAAAGTAGTGTTATTTCACTGCTACCACACTGTTCTTACATGTTGAGGATTAAATAGCTTCTCCTGATGATTTTGCACTAGTCTAGATGAGTGAATTTCAAATCATAGTGTGCTGCAGGCATGGAGAGAAACAAACAGCACTTACCATAAATTCAGATTGCTGGGCCCTTCCTCTCAGCCAGTGTGACTCTGTACCATGTTGTCCAGGGGCTGAATTGTGTCAACTCATGGATTCTAAGGACCACATGGGGTGCTTACATTCATAAATTCCAAATGGCTTTTGAGTAAAACTTATTGTGAGCAAGACCAAATACTTACTTGAAGGAGAAATCAGTCTGTTTTGAGCAACATCTCCATGTTTTGGGTTCTCTATTCTTACAGAAAGCATTTGTTGTGTTTAAAAAATAACAGAAATTATCACTTAAGCAAGGGCAGTAAGAATAAAGAAAAAAAGGGCAAAAAATGTACACATATTTTGGAGGATATAAATCATAATTATCTGACAGTTGTTTGGGGGAACTGGAAGGTAGATGTCAAAAATAAGTCTGATTTCTTAGTCTTTTGTCTTGGACAGTTCTAGTTCACCAAAAGCAATAATTCTACATTTTTAAAATGCTAGGTAATTAATTGAAAAGTATCATTTATCTGTAAAATATGTAAACACATAACCTTTTGCTATTGCTATGAGCTGACATTTCCTATAAAAGCATTATCTTTTTCATAATTTGTCTTAGAGTGAATTCTCAATCTCCACAGCTGAAAACAATATTTGAAAGCTGTGAAATATGTATGACAAAGTGAAATATAATTTAATACATATGATTTTAAATTCACATTATGAAACATCACCCATATCACTTTATGAAACAATTGACTGTTATGGTTTATGCCTTGAATGTCCCCTCAGACCCTCATGCTATCATGGGAGCAGGCTTCTTGAATTTGTGGTTGAACCATGGTCAAATGCTGGGGTTATGGGTGTGAGTGCTATATCCACCCAATGGTGGATAGCCCACATACAATATAAGAGACACAAAGAGTCTTGTTTGTGTGCTCCTCCCTTTTTGCTCTTGTTGCTTTTGCTATCTTCTGCCACCATGAACTGTTGCCCCTGTGCCATGCCACCCTGCTTTGGAACTAGCTGATTATGTATGGAAACCTCTACAAGCTGAGCTAAATAAACTTTTCCTTCCTTAATTTTGAGTTTCAGGTATTTTATCCTATCAATGAGAGAATAGTAACCAAGACATTGACAAAAGCAGACATAACATTTTGGTTTCTTATGCTATTAAATGCACACTTTTTTCCCCAGTGATGCTTTAGAACTTAAGTAGTAAGAAATAAAGGAAACAATGAGTTCTTATCATGGATTGGGGTTCTCATAGGAAAGGAGTAACATTTAGGATTCTATTCATTTTGTTTTTATTAGATAAGTGTTTTAAGTTGCTTTCTAAAGAAGGTAAATTAAGGAATGTGAGTGGAATCCTTCTTCAAAAAGTTTAAGGAGGCTAGAAGATGATTTCTAAGATAAAATAACAAAATAAACTCTAATTTTCATTGTTAATATTTATTCATCTTTTTCCTCTTATATTTCTTGTTTAAGAGAAAAGCTATTTAGCATGTTGAAGAACCTTATAAACTTAGATCTCCTAGTTACACAAGATCATGGTTAAGGTGACACATAGTACTGAAAAGAATGGTTAATTATGTCAAATTATAGTTTTTAAAATGGCAAATGAGATCTCATTTAAGATTAAGTCCTATTTAGAGCTCAGCTGGATTGCTGGTAGAAAACTTACACTTTAAATTGGATTGCAGCTTCAAACTAGAGAGGAAGAAAATAGACCATGCACTGCAAAACACAGAGAGCAATTCACATATGTGGTACAAACACTTACATAGTCCATCTGTCATGGTAACCATTTATGAACTTCAAGAAATGATGACAGAATTTCTGTGTAAGAAAGATCACCTTTATTTCTGCCCATGGGATCTAGTTTTCCTCAAAACTTAAAGGAAAGCTGAATTTACCATTTTATAGGTATATAGTTTCATTGAGTTATTACTGTGGAACAAAACACAGTGCCTACCACTTTTTCTGCTCAAATTCTGGGTCCAGCTGGACAGTTCTGTTCACGTAGGATGGCTTGACAGTCATCAGTATGTCCTACTGCTGTGTCTGCAGTCAGCAGGCCAGGGGAGCTGGTTCAGGAAGGCCTTAGCCAGCATGGCTCTGCTCTGTTCAGGGCCAGCAGCAGGCAGCCTAAGCTTTGCTGCGGCAGTGGAAGGATTTGAAGAAAAGTTTTGGATCTGCAAAGTGTCTCAAATCCTGGCCTTTGAATTGGTACATGGACAGTTCTTCAGCCTCTATTGGCCAAAGCAATTCACGGGTGGGAAAATGGATTTTACACCTTGGTGGAAAAATATATAAAGTTCAATTTTAAGGGATGTACAGATAAGGATGGATAGAAAATTGGGGTTACTTTTTCTCTAAACTTTCAAAATATATTCTCTAAAAAAGGAAACTGCCTACTAATCAGCTTTACATATGTTCTTAGTATTTTCCCAGGCTGTTGGTTTTCCCAACAAAAAGTACACCTATTTTTCCTCACAATTTTTCCACAGTTTCAAGTCGTTTTAAGCACTTGCTTTTATTTCTGAGATTTTTTTACTGATTATCAACAGGAGTGCTCCACTGCCCCTTGCCATCATTTTGAAGTTGCACAAACACTCTAGAATATGATGAACATTCGTTTGATATTCTTAAGCAGGCTTCCATTAATTTTAGTTCCCCACTGAATTTCAAACTGGATCCTCCACATTGACATTAAAAAATATTAACATTTTCAGTGGCAGTGCAATCTGCTGAGGTGTGAATTGTTGCTCTGACTCTCTACAGCTTTGCCTTTATTCTTTTTTTAGAAAGAGCACAGTGGAAGGATTTGGCAGGGCAATTCAAACTGCCACTCAGAGCAGCTCCAGAGAGGGAAGGCAAGCCTGGACCATATTGCCTTCTAACTGGCAGCAAACCTTTCATTCAAGGTCTTTCTGCAAAAATGCTGTCTTGGTCCCTCACTCTCCCTGATATCTGTGCTGTGTGTTGGAGATAACTTCCCCTTTGTAAAATGGCAGTTACTTTGAATTTTTCTGAATGCTTCTGAATAAGCTTCTCTTTAATTTGTGCCTTTGCCCCAAGTAAGATTCTCCCCTTTGTTGTTTACAATAATGCAGACAGTGAAAAGAAGCCAAGTTTCTACTGAGTTGTGGTGGGATGTTTGTTCATTTTATATATATATATTAAAATTGATCCTTTCATTCTCTTCACAGACAAGGCAATGTGCAATAGGGAGAATTTTCTTCCAAAGCTATTTTCTACCCTTTTCAGCCTTGCTCATTTTTATCATGTTCCATTACCATTATTACCCATTATATTTATATCTGTGTTTAGCAGGCAAACTTGCTTGGTGTCTATAAAGGTGTAATGAGCAATTTGAGTTAATGATTTTCTGCAGCTGCTTAGAAACAGTTGGTACTAACGTCATCGCTTATGCTTTCCAAAAGAAATCTGAGCAAGGCATCAGATGTGAACCAAATTGGCTTTGCCTGTCGAAAGGAGGAAGTAAGAGTATAAATGGGGGTGAGGTCATGCATCTTTTATTCCCTACCCAGTTGGATACTATAGCACTGAGACTTCTTTCATGAAATGATCTTTTGCACAGGGAGAAAAAAATTAGGTTCATGTTTCTACTCCTTAGCATATTACAGGGCTGGGGATACAGTGCAGTGGTGCAGGGCTTCTCTGGCAAACATAAGGTTATGAGTTTGATTCCTGTTACATCCCCCCTAACAAAAAACACATTAGTTCATTGAATTTGTGAGTTCAAGCAATTAGTTTAGCTTCTCTGAGACTCAGTTCCTTTTTTAGAGAAACAGGAAATACTGAATATTCCATATGATGGTTTCAGGATAAAAGTAAAGAAATATGTGAAGTCACAGTGTAGAGTGGAATATGGAAATAATTTATTAAGATACATTTTCAGTTATGATTTTCCTAGGCTATGTATCCAAATACAAATCTGAATGTCTCTCCATGTGCATAAAAGTCATTTGACTACTCCTGGTTTTCTTAGCATATTATCTGTTAAAAGATCTGTCCTGCTGATGCTAGTTCTCACTCCTAGTCTTCCCCTTCATCCGATGCCATCTTTTTTCAATATGGTGGAAAGAGCGCTACTTAGACTCTTACATTCTATGGATTATTTTCATACTTCAGGAATCCAGAACTATACAGGAAAGTGATTTAAATTTGGCAGTCTGTAGACTCACAAAAGGACTGTTTTAGGTAGAATTTTGGAGAAATTTGTTCTGAATTTCTTTCTGGCCCTGATTATTTCTTTTGAATATAACTGTGATAAATTTGGATTCTTCAGCACCTTCTCTTCTTTTACCTCTGTTCCTTCCCATTTATATTATTCTGTTTTTCAAACCCTGCCTGATTTCCTTATACTATGCCTCAATCTGTGCCAACCATGCCCACCAATCTCTAATTGGCCTCTATATCCCAGAGCCAAGCATAGATGGGGTCCATAATCACTGCTTGTTAAATGAATGGACTTGACTATGAGGAGACAGCCAATCTGCTCAGTTAATTGGAGCTAAAGGGTTAATTAGTGTAAATGATTTTATGGATTGTATGTCCCAGATTTAAAATTTGCCTTCTGGCTGGCATCTTATGATGCTATAATCTGTGGAAGTGGCAGATGGTAGGAAAGATGGAGCAGGCCTTGGGGTGGGTGAGGTGGGTTGATATGACTGGACATACAGCCATGCTGTTCTCACAGACTTGTGAAGGCTCACTGCATACACTAGTACTTCTTTGATTGAAGAGACTGAATTATTGCCTCCCACCATCACCCCAAAAGGTGCTTGAAATATTTTAATTTCACAGTTTCATAAATTTTCAGAAAACCGTATTTACTGAACCCCAGTCATGGGGAACATTGATGAAATAACTTGGCACATTCAACTTCTTTGAATTAGAATAAATGATTGAATGTACTGATGTTACTTTTAATTTTACCTCTATGAATAAGAAAATCATAATACAAAGAGATTAATAAGTAATACATAAACCTATAGTCAGTAAAGGCAATAGGCAGGAATCAAGCCCAGATATTTTGACTCCAAACCCCCTGTTAACCACCACACTGCAATGAATAGGAGCACAGAAAAAATCTACATATTTTCCGAAGATATTGAACTAGACATTTCCTGGGTGCTTGAAGAGAGCAGCAGATTGAATGACCAATTGCTGCAAATATTTATAGCAAGAATGAAAAATATTGTGAGACCATATGAATTGGGAGTTCTCAAGTATTCCTCAATGTTGAAAGAGTTATCGAAGAAAATTCCCTAGAGACCACACCTCTGCATTTTGAAGGATAAGAAAGTCTGAATGCACATAAAGCATTGTGGGTGGACTGTACCTGTATTTCAGGCAGGCAGATTTCACCATCAAGTAAACATTTTGCAGCCTCATGAAAATTGAGAGCTCGACAAGGATACGTATCTAAAAATATTCACTTTGGACAACAAGGACTTAGACTGAGGGAGTTTCTTAATTAGATTAACGATTTCTTTTGAGAAGTAATTTGTGCCTAACCTGCCTCACACATAAATGATCACAGGAGCCCAGGATCCCTGAGAGTGAGTCTGACTACAATCCGTTTTCCTGGAAGATGGTTTAAGTTCCCATGGCTCCTGATGAATGTCCCTAAAATAACTTGTTCAAAAGAACTGTAATGACTTAGTATCTCTCACATTTTCAGTGAATCAGGAATTCAGGAATGGCCCAGCTGAGCGGTTAAAGGGTGGAGTTTCTCACAGCATACAGTCTGACCATGGCCAGGATGGATGTGACATCACTTTTGACTGCTCCATCTGGTGTGTGGGTCAGGGAGACAAGCAGTGGAAGCCAGTGGACATACTAGGGCGAATTTGAACCAACTTGGGAGGTCTAGTTGGCAAACTGTCAGGACTTAATGTGAGCTGAGTTTTTAAACTGTAGTAGCTTGAAATTGACCATGGTGAGATTATCTATATTAGTTAATCATTTATATATGATGGAAATCAGCCAATACTACAAATCAGAATTTTATTTCTTCAGAGAGCTGTTTACTGATTAGCAGGACTGACTGTTTCATCTCCCTGGGCACCTTTTTGTGTCTTTGTGTGGTTTCTCCATGTAGTATTTCTGGCATGGTGACATCAGTGTAGCTGGACTGCTCACGGCTTACACATGAATTCAGGGACCCAGGGCACATGTCCCAAGAGACCCGGGAGAAACTGTATGACTCTTTATGACCTTTATGGAAGTTTGTGTTTCTTCTGCTTTATAGTCCCAGACACTTTCACATTAAGTGGAAGAACATAGATCCTATCTCTTGATGAAGGTATGCCACTTAACCTTGTTGAGAATAGTATGTGGCTTGGAGACCTCATTGTTATAATATTTTGATAAAACTTTTCCTTTAAAAATTTTTTTTTAGTATTATACAACTAATGTTCATTCTAATACATTATATGAGGGAGAAATTAAAAATCACCTGATGGCCCTCTACCATATCTATTAAGTACTACTACTGTTTTGTGTACAGTCTTTAAATGTGTATATGCATAAGTTCAAAAAAGTCAGATTATATCATTGGCAGGTTTTTTTTAGCATTTAGTGTTTATTTAGTTTTGGTTTTTCATTCCTTTTCTCTCTCTTTTATTTATATCTTGTTTATCTCATTTGTAATACATCAATAAAACCTGTCCAAGTTAAATGATAAAGGCTCTGCTAGTTTCCAAACACTTCTGCAACAAGTTACCATAAATGTGAAAAAAACACAAACTTATTCTCTCACAGTTCTGGGGGCCAGAAGTTAAAAATTAGTATCACTGAACTGAAATCAAAGCGTGGTCAGAACTATGTCCCTGTTGGAGGCTCATAGAGACCCTGTTCCTTTCTTCTAGTTTCGGGTGTCAGCATTTTTGCCTCGCAGACTCATCAGTACAACCTCTGCCTCCATGGTCACATTACTTCCCGCTTGTCTTAGGTCAAACCTTCCTCTGCCACCTGGAAAACCCAGAAAATCACTCCAACTTGGGAGACTTATCTCAATCAAATCTGCAAAGATTCTTTTCCTATATCAACCATCAGGTACATGTTTTAGGTATTAGGACCTGATATAAAATGACAATTACTTGTCTTGCACAAAGATCTGATTTTTTTTCTTCAAAAAGTTCTGCAGTATGAAATTCACAATTATTCTAAGCATCTCCCTATGGGTAACCATTTATTTTGGTGCCTGAAACATTTATTAAACTTACATTATAAAAACAAATTCAGTTCTGCCTTATTTTCTTTTAATAAAAGGTGACTTCATAATTCATAATTTTCATGCATACATGAGTATATATATATTTGTGTACGTATGTGTATACATATGTGTGTATGTGTATATTTTTCATACAAACAGAAATATCTGTGGAAAATTTTTTTTTTTTGGTACAGGGATCGAACTTACGACCTCGCGCTTGCCAGGCAGGCGCTTAAGCCACTGAGCTAAATCCCCGGCCCCTGTGGAAAAAAATTTTGTAATTTACTTATTTTTACTGAGCAATTTATATCTTGGACATCTTTTCTGAATATATATGTCATATAGGCCTATTGTAATAATGAAACAGTTCTCTATTAATAGCTATGTAGGCTGTTTTACTATAAACATTGCTTCAGTGCATATGCAGATATATATCTTTATATAATATTTAAACCATTCTTACATGGTGTCTTGGTTACTTTACTCTCATTGCTGGGACAAATACCTGGTGCACAAAGTAAAAAAAAAGAAGAGTTTATTTAGATCACAGTTTGTGGA
>PVJX010049072.1:0-11240 GCA_004027295.1 Dolichotis patagonum
CCCTCCTAGTCCTCCTCCCCTTGCCCCCACCTCTCCCCTCCCACCCTCTTATTCTTCTTCCCACCTTCTCCTCTCTCCTCTCCCTCCCTGTCCTCTCCCTCTCTCCTCTTCTTTCCCCCCTCCTTTTCCACCCTTTCCTTTCATTCTTCTTTCCATTTAAAATAAAATCACAGGCATTAGTATATATTGCCAAAAACTAGAACTTTCTCTGATAATAATACTATTGTGATTGTACCTAAGAAATGTAACACTGACATAACAGTATTTTTTTTTTGTCTTTTTGAGACAGGGTCTCATTATACACTTATATTGGCCTTGGGCTCACTTTGTAGCCCATGCTGATCCTTAACTTGCAATGATCCTCCTGCCTCAGTTTCCCAAGTGCTAGGATTACAGAAGTGTGCCACCATGCCTGGTCTTATTTATTTGTTATTTTTTTAGCACAAGTTCTCACTATGGATCCTAGGCTAGCCTGGAATTTGCAATATGGCTCAGGCTGTCTTTGAACTCATAATCCTCCTACCTCAGCCTCCTGAGTGCTGGCACTATAGTGAGGAGATATAACCTCATGTATAGTCAGTTTTCAATTGTTCCCCACACATCCTTTCGGCTTTATCAGTTTGCTAAGCCAAGGATCCCATCCAGGAATGCCCACCGAGGGGTTGTGTGTGTGCTTCTCTCCTCTGCGTTCCTCTGGAACTTTTCTCCCCTCTACTTCTCCTTTGGGACCACAGCGGCATTTCTGAAGAGTTCTGACCAGTTGTGTTTGGATGTCCAGTTTCATTTCACATGTCATCCACTTGCATTTTCAAGATTTGATCTTGTGCCATCTTCCTGCTTTGAGGAATTCCTCGCCCTTTGACACCGTAGAGCGCTCTGGGCTCATCCCGTGTTTTCATTGCTCCAACCCTGGAATCAGCTGCTTCTCCAAAGCATTCCGGCTGCTTTCAGTGGAGGATGGCATTTAGTGCCAGGCTGTAAACTCTACGTGTGCAAACTACTGTCATGGTACCACCATTTCCAGATCGCTCTAGGAACAGAAGATACATTCCCTCTGGCATCTGTAGTTCAAGCCCAACAGCTCAGGGTTCTTCCTGCATCCCCATGCCTTATTTGGAACTTCTGATCGGGTTGGAGAATGCTATTTCCCCAGATACCACTACATTTGCTCAGTAGGGCTCAGAACTCTACAGACCCCACTAGCCACGACAACCTGTTTACTAAGGTTCAAAGCTTCTATGAAGTTCTGTTGCCCTTAGAGTCTGTTATGTGGACACATTGACCCAAGGCCACTTAAACTAAGTCTCTTTTGCTGGAGTTATTACTGTGTTGTCTGTTGCTTTAAAAATGACCTTAAAATTTAGTGACTTAAAATGATGGCACTTATCTCAGCAATCCTGTGAATCCAGGTGTGACTCACTGTGACCTTCACCTCAGGGTCTCTCCTGGGACTCATTCAGGGTGTCACCAAGGGTGGGCTCAGGGTCTGCTTCCAAGTTCATTCATGTGGTTTCACTCATGGGACTTATTCATGCAGCTCCTTTGGGGCTGCTGGACTGGGGGTCCCAGTTCTGCTGCTGCTCTGGTCCCAGTGTGATTCCTTGCCTGATGTCCTTGTCCTTCAAGGTAAACACATGAGAAGAGGAAAGAAAGACTGCCAGCAAGATGGGGCCCCTCTCTTTTTTACCTTATCCCAAGAGTGAGAGACCTTTGTATTTGCCATACGCCTTGCAGTGGAAGCAAACCATCCTGTCCGGCCTGTGTTCCTGGGCAGAGCTGACATGAGCATTGGTGCCAAGAACAGAGTGCCACTGGGAGTCGCTTTAGCTGCCTGCCCTCCCAAGGTACCAATGTGATATATCACGAGGCTCTTTTATTTCTGTTTGCATTCCAATTTAGGGTTTGTTCTTTTTAAATATCTGTGGTTGAATTTTATCTTTGAATATGTAAAATATTCCATATAGTCTGATAATATCAATTCTATAAAAAGAAGTCCAAAGAGAAGTCTAATTCTTATCCACATTCTGTCCTTACCATTCCTGTGTACCTCTGATACTCGCTTCTAGCCATCAGTGAACTCTGCCCCTTTTTCCTTTTATACATATATATTCTTGTATTTTTCTTATTTCCCCATAATTCTTCGATGAAAGAACACACAGTAGACACTTTTGATCTTTGTCTTTCCATTTTTAATGCATACAATAAATCATTTCATGTCTGCTCACAGAAATTATTCTTAATTTTAATCACTGCATAGGACTTGCATATGTGAAAGTGCCACAGTGCATTGAGTCAGTCCCCTCTGAGTAGGCATTTAGGCTTCTCCTAACACTTTGCTATCATAAACAACACTGGAATGAATAACTACCTGCATTTGGAGTTCTCAACTTGTCAAAGATTATCTTTGGGCAAATTCCAAAAAGTGGATTGAAAAGCTAAAAGCTAAGTGTATGTGTTACATCATTAAATATTGTCTGGTACCTCTCTTTGGGTTCCCTCCAACAGTGTATGAGTCTGTTTCCCCATATTGACACCATATCCTAACTTAGTATGTTGTCAAGCTTTTGAATTTTTGTGAATCTAACTGTTGTGGAATACTATTTTTGGATAGTTTCAACTGCATTTTTCTTATATGTGAAGTCAAACATCTTTTTTCTATTTTTAAGGTCCATTTATACAGCTCTTTCTGTAATTCACTTATTTGTGTCTTTTGCTGGTCTTTGAAAATTGAATTTGGGGCTTTTATTCTTGATTATTAAGAGTTCTTTATATATTAAAGACATCAACTGCTTATCTGCAACCTATCTTGCAAATACTCTCTTTCCATTTCTCTTTTACCTTCACTCTGAAATTTGTTGCAGTATAATTTTTGCACAGTCAGATTTAACAGTTTCTTTTATTGTATTATATTTTGAATCACAGAATGGCTTTGCTTATCCTCCAGTCATCCGGGAATCCATCCGTGTTTTCTACTAGTGTTTGGATGGCTTTATTATTCTTTACACTTATATCCCTTATTTTAGATTTAAATGTGGCATATGAAAACCATCTCAGTTTTACAGAAGAGAAAAATCTCTGAGACTCAAATTTAAGTGACTTTTCTGAATTTGCATAGATAGGTAAGAGAAACATTTGTTAAATATCTTCTATGAGCTAGCCACTACAAGGCATTTTATATTTATTATCTTATTAAATACACCTTATATTTGTCATCTCACTTAATCTTTGCCCCAAAACTCCTCCACATAGATTTTGTTCCTATCTATATATAAACCATTGAGGTTTAGAGACATGAGGTGACATGTCCAAGTTCACATGACAGCAAAATAAAAGAAAGCACAAAGATAAGATGCATGTGTCTGCTGCCATTTATGCCATTTCCTAAATGAAACATAAAGTTGCATCCTATTGGCTTTCATATAGTCACATAACCACACTTCGCTGCAAGGGACACTGGAAATTGTAGTCCTTATTCTGGGCAATCATGCGTCCAGCTAAGTTCATGGATATTGTTACTATGGAAATAGGAGAGCACAGATTTTGGAGAATGAGCGGAAGTGGGAAATTGAGGCCTAGGGATGTTATGCAAATCCCAAAATGGTACCTTTGACCAACAGCAAGTTCTTAGAAAAATCAGTGTTTATAACACTTGTAGCTCAGATGCCAAAGTCCTGAACACTTGTAGTTCAGATGCTAATGTCTCCACATATCAGGTCTTTTTATTCACCCCAACATGGGAATAAGGGTGAGCGTGCTCAAATCCTGCTTTCAGGTCTTCTCTGAGCATGCCTCCCTTCTTCATCCCAGGAGTGAACCCTCCATCTTTTTCTGACATGCATTCTCTAGGATCTGATTCACAGATAAAAAATACAAATCTGTTCACATCTCAGGGTAAGAAACCAAAGAATGGCCTCTTTCCTAAATAAGAGAGACAAACAGAGTGATCTAGTGAGAAGGACCCAAACTGGATATTTTCAACCGACTGTGAAAATCATTGTGGTTGCTGATTTCCAAAGACCTACTGTGTGCTAACTCCTGTGCTAGACATTTTATGTGTTCCTCATCTGCAGCTCAGGGTTACAGAAGACAATGGAACTCAGAACATTTGCCTATGGTCTCAAAACTAGAAAGTACCAGAATCTGGATTTGAACTCAGTTCAGCCTGGCTGTGCAGGACCTTATTTCTGATTCTAACCAAGTGGGCAACTAATTACTTACTATGCCACTTGTTTCCCTTGTGAGGGAGGCTGATGGGGAGCCATGGTTGGCTGTTGCCGCCTTCATCACAAGGGAATATCTGGTCACACTATAGTGTGAGAATGCTTCAAACCTCAAGATCTGAAATGCAGCATCTCCTGAACTGTGTATTGCTTGCTCATCATCATAAAGTGAAAGAAAAAAGAAAGAAAGAAAGAAAGAAAGAAAGAAAGAAAGAAAAGAGAAAGAAAGAAAGAAAGAAAGAAAGAAGAAAGAAAGAAAGAAAGAAAGAAAGAAAGAAAGAAAGAAAGAAAGAAAGAAAGTTAGTTTAAGCATTGTAAGTTGGGGAACTTTTGTTTACTGAAAAAGTCACGAAATGATTTCAGGTTGAGCAAAGTACCAAAAAGAAAATTGACGCAGGGGCTGGACCATGGCTGGAGTGGGTGGGATGGATAGGTGCTGACCATAATAGGGAAAGAGCTGGATAATCTAGGAACTGACCTCAGGTTGGTGGGAGCAAGGGAGTCCCTGGTTTGCAACAAAAGTGGAGTGAGAAGAATAAACAGATCTAGTAGGGTCATTAGAAAGACGGTGAATACACCACCTTGTTTGCCTGAGATGACCCAATAAAGTAAATAGTGTCCTCTTTTATGTTCAGAAGTAACAACTTGACTGACAAACTATCTGGTGTATCTGTTAGCTATTGCTGTGTAACAACCTACCCTTAAAGTGAAGAGGTTTAACATCACAAGCTCTTAGCTCAAGAGTCTGTAGCGCTGACAGGACTTTTTCTGCCAACCTGGACTAGGCTGCTTGCCATGTCTATGATCTGTTGCAAGTCTTGGTTTTGGCTGTGGTAGTGGGAGCACAGAGCATGTGCTGCTCATCGCCTGGCAGCCTAGCCCAGACTGGCTCTCATGGCAGCAGTAAGGTTCTTGCAATGGTTCCGACGTCTCTCCCAAAACTCATGCTGTAGTTTAATCATGTGGTGGTATTAGGAGGTGGGACACTTAAGGGGTGAGCTGAATGTGAACATGTCTCTACTCTCACAAACAGGTCAATGCTGTTATCTTAGGAGTGGATTAGTCATCTCAGGACTGAGTTTCCGATAAAAGGATGATGTTTAGTTTCCTTTTTTCCCTCATTCACTTGAGTTCTCTGTACCTGTGACTGCTTCCATCTTGTTACAATGCAGCAAGAAGGCCCTCACCAGCAGTAGCTCCTTAGTTGTGAATGTCCCCACCTCCAACACTATGACAAATAAATTTCTGTGGTTTATAAATTACTCAGCCTCAGGTGTTCTGTTACAGCAGCAGAAAATGAATTTAAACAGTTCTATGAGAGAGAAGTGTACAAAGCCCCTTAATCATAGGCTTGAAATTGACACCCATATTGCTTCCGCCACACTCTGTTGACTGAAGTGAGTCACACGGTCATTTCAGATTCAAGGGCTGGGGAAACGGAGCCAGCTCCTGATGTGGACAGCTGCAGAAGCACATTGCAGAGGTTGGGATGGTGAACTGGCACATGTGGAAAAGTGAGGCCTTTAACAAACTAAGCCCATGTGGTCACCTGACTAACAGGCCACCGTGAGGACTTTGGATATCGGTCTAAGTCAGGACTCTGCAAACTTTTTCCAAAGAAAAACACAATAAATGGGGCAGATGTTACAGGTCATCAGTTCTCCACTGCAACCATCTGACCTTGCTTTTGTCATGCAAAACAAAGCAACAACAACAGAAACAAACCCACTGTCAACAAACGAGGGTGGCTGTGTTCTAATAACGCTTTATTTACAAAAACAGGCAGCTGGTTGGGTTTGATCTACAGGCTGGTCTAAGCATATTGAGAAATTATTGGAGGTCTTAGGTAGGGAGAAGCACATGTGAAGAATTTCCTCTGCCTGGAGAATGGACTGAGGATGGTAAGTAGGAATGGAAGGACAGAGGCCCCTCTGAAGGCTGCTGTGGTTGTCCAGGAGGGAGGATACAGGGTCCCCTGGACAGAGGGTGGCAGTTGGCCTGGGACAGATGAGACACATTAGCAATGCAAGTCAAGGTAGATGCCACCAACTGCAGAAGAGTTAAATGTGAGGATGGAGACAAGCAAAGGGTTACAGGCAGTGCTATTTACCTAGACAGGCAAGACTTGGGCATGTTGGGGTGCCGGGGAAGCTAACACTGTCATTGCTTTCAAGTACTTACTGTCCTGAGAGGGACTGAGAAGACTTCCTGTTGTCTGGGAGTAAGGGAAAGAAAGACAGGAGATTTGGAGCAGGGGAGTAGGGAAACTGAGACCCAGGGGTTTGATGATGTCTCCAAGGTCAGATGATGATAGGCAGTGAACCCCCAGGCAGGGTCCCAGTCTCTAAATTCATTCTCCTAGAGGGCTTCAACCCTCTTAGGTTGTTATCTGTCACCCAGATCCTTAAAAGAAGAAAAGGCAGGCCACCTCCAGCTGAGGATTTGTAAGCAAGTGTGATGGCTCTGGTGATAATTCTCCTCCCTCAGGGCTGATGGGTATCTGACTCATCCCTGAATAGAGTCTTTTTCAGCTTAGAAGAAAAAGGACTCTGAACTCTAGGGCTTTCACTTCACAAGGAAATAAAGTCGCTGGCAGAATTAGAGGATCAGATAAGTTGAGGGGGAAAATGCAATTGCATAAGGTAGAAATATCTGTCTGGATCGCTTCCCCGGCCAGTGGGAAGTGAGACCTAGTGGGGCAGGCAGGCGGGAGCCTTCTGCTGATGGACGGCATCTCCCTGCACACTCGGGCTGCAGGAGGAGCTTGACCATGCAGCGGAGACCTGGGCTGGCCAAGAAGGAACTCTGAAGTGCAATTCTCTCCCCAGCCTGCAGACAGGATGCTCTCTGGGATAACTGTGGCAAAGCCCAGCTGTGGACAGCAGCCACTGGGCCCTGCTGAGCACTTCTTACGGACTGGACTGTCAGAAGGACAGGATGGGCTCTGTCCCCAGGCTCCTTTCCTGCATTCTCCTTCCATCGTAGCAATGAAAGTGCTGCCCAGAGTGGTTATTGCATTCTGGCTTCCGGGCCTGTCCACTTCCGCCTGCTGAGCTCTGTGCCGACAGCTGGGAGGAGGCCCGCCCAGGTGTCCACTCTAGGCTCAGGCAGCCCGGCTCCGTTCCCTCTGTGTGACTTGATTATGTCTCTGTGGTTCCCCGGATGGGGAGAATGACAGGGAGGAAGTTTGCGTGTAGGCGACTGTGAGAATTAAACGAGATGAGGAAGGACGCAGGGCAGGTGCCCAAGCACAGTGATGGTCCACACACAACAGTAGTCCTGTGAGACTGCACCTCCTAGTGACACCATGGCTGTGTTATTTTTTGTAAGCATGATCTGTGTTGCTAACACAACAAGAAAATCACCCCATGATGCATTTCTCAGAACGTGCCCCCATCACCAAGGGACAAGTAAGTGACTGCTCTTCAGTTATCATTTAGCTAAAGTCTTCTAGCTCTCCTGCCCCTAGGCCAGGACTCTGCAGCCCAAAAGCCAAGCCCACCCTTCCTCCTACCTTGGCAAACAAGTTTCTTCAGAACTACAGCTCTGCCTGTTTGCAGATCTCCTGTGCCTTGGGGGCAGCTGCGACAGAGTTGACCTCCAGGCCCACAAAGCTGCAAGTTGCTACTAACTGGTCCTAATTTACGGCTTACTCTGCAGTAATGGGAAGAGCCCACTGCTTCTTAGGCACTTGTGGGGTGACAGGGCCTGTGCAGGGTGGTGTTTTACTCCCCCACGCCCTGAAAGACAGTCACCACTGTGCCCTGTGCAGAAGTAGATGTCAGGTACAGGAGACAAAGAGGCAGACACAGATCAAGACTTGAACCCAGGTCCAGTCTGGTTCCAAAGGCTCCCTCCCATTCAACCCTTAGCAGGAATGAAAATCAGACTGAGGATCCAGTCTCCTCAAGTGCATTAAAAAGACCAGGCTGCTATTCTCAGCCTTGTACATCACTAGACTCCCTGGGGGACTTTAACCACCAGAGCCCCCTCCTTTCCCATGAGCTCCCAGTCTGACTTAATTACCCTGGACTTGGGACGGATATATTGTACAGTCCCCCAAATTATTGTCACGTGCAGCAAATGGTGGGATACTAGGGCAAAGAAACAAAAACGTGACCAGCGTCCACAGACCTAGCATGACAGAAGCCCCCGAGGCTACGCCTACCTTCAGCAGGAGCATCCTTCAGCCAATGGTACTGCGAGTTTCCCAGCCGTGGTGGCTGAAGTTGGATGTAGGCAACTCTGCCCCCAGTCCTGAGACGGCAGCTTTGATGTAAAGAGACCTCATATAGTCTGTCTTGAGTGAGTACAAGGTCACTCATAAGAGACCACAGAAAACATTATTTCAGCCCAGCAGAATTCACCACTGTGGTCTCACATGGGGACCAAGAAACTCACTTTTCTTTGCAAAAATGGCTTTGGCAGTGAAGGGACATTAAGAACCAGGCTGAGTTGCAAGGCCAAGCACTACGTGTTTGTCTTCCTTCTTGTGGCACCTCTGTGAGGGAGGTTCTGCTTTGAGCCCCACTTTACAGATGAAGAAGCTGAGACCCAGAGAGGGGAGGCAACATGCTCAATCTCCCATCTGTAAATAAATGAGAGCTGGGCACTGGAGCATGGTCTCCCGGTCCCCGGCCCGAGGACATTATTCCAGGGTAGGCCTCCCTGAGACGCCGCAAGCTGAGTTCCATTGGCCAGGGCAGATCTTTGTTCTGAGAATGGGGCTGAAAAATAATAGGCCAGGGCGTTTCTTCTCCCCCTTTCCCAGGCCCTCAGCATTCTCAAGAGAGAGAGCTGAGCAGGCAGGAGAAGGTTATGCAGCAGCAGGGACCCCTCGCTGCCACAGGTCTAATAGAACAAAACCCCAGCCAAATTAGGGGCATATTTCATTTAATGGGAGGAAATAGATGTGGCATTTCTGCCTGGCGGTTGACCTGCTGTGCTTATGTGCACAGAGAGGCTTCGATACATCACAGGGCAGTTATGCGCTACTTAAGTGGCCTCTTGAGCGGGGGACCAGAAGAAAAATTCAAGCCCAGTCCCGTCTTCCTGGATTTCCACTGCCCTGCTTGTGGGCCAGGCTGCGAGGACCATCTGGAGGATCCAGGGCTGGGGAAAGACCCCTGGGATGTCAAAGGGCTGGATTAGGCCCCACCACCACCATCACCAGGGCATTCCCAAGTCGTGTGCCTTGGGCTGGCCAGGGGTCCTCTCAGAGCCTCAGTTTCCCCACCAGTGCATGAAGAGGTTAGAAAGCAGTATCTTCAAGCAGGACTAAGCAGTGATGACAGACTTGGGGTAAGAGAGCTGAGATCAAAATCACATTGGGATGCAATTAAAAGCCCAGAGTCCACTGACTCCCCCTTCCCTGGGGTTTACACTGTGTGCATGTGCATGTGTGCATGTAACTCCAGGGTATGCAAACTATTCCAGCTCACAGCCTAGTAAATACACTCCTGCTCATGGAAGTGTACACTCATACACACACGTGGGTGTGCATATCTATAAACATATGCACACTCATAAATCATGATCATGTACTACTGTGTTCACAGATTATGTACATTATAAAACAGATGCAGAAATGGCAGTTTTTACAGGAAGAGCTAAACTATATATAGAAGTTCTATTAAAATTCTCACACCGGCTCCGAGCCCCGGGACTCCTAGTCTCCTTCGCCCACCTCTACTTGCTTCTTTCCCACAGCACGTATCACCTTCCAGCATTGTCCACAGTGTTATTTATAACACCTGCATTCCACGGGGCAGGAAAGCAGGCTGGAAGGAAGCGGGGAGCCACACTGTACCTCGTGAACTGGGGGTCTTCCCTTTGACCCGTGTGCTGCCCTAGAAGCCAATCTCAAAATAAACAGGGTCCTTCAGAAGCAGGAGAGCAATACAAATGCATTAAGAGAATGTGCTGGGAGCTGTTTATGGAATAATCTGGAGACATTAACCCAGAAGTGGATTCTGTCCAAAGCTATATATGGGTAATTGCATTGATCCCACAAAACAAGCTTTACAGCTTGCAAGTATGTGCATTTAATGAGAGACAGAAAAAGAGAGAGAAAGAGGGAGGGGAATGTGCTAGCCAGACTCCATTGCAAGCAGCCATACCCGTGTCTCCTTTGGTCCTCGCCTCTGCCAGAGGAGGTGAGTCCTACTCATTGTTCCATTTTAGAGAGGAGGAAACTGAGGCAGGTCTCCCAGTCAAGCAGTCTGAGTTCAAAGCATATTGCTTTTACAGGCTTAGGTGGGGGAGGCCGGGCAGTGGGGAAGGGTGCTCGGAGGCTTGAGGTCAGAGTCTGGCTGCTGGGCTTTGGGGTTGGCGGGGATCCAGGCTCCACGCAGACCTGGCGGAGGAGGAAGAGCATGTTGATTTAGAGCCTGACCAGGCAGACAGCTGCGGGGTGGGGGGCTGGCATTGCAGACTCTTGGGAGAGATAAGTGCGCCCTGGTGCACCCCCACATTCCTGCGTGGGATGCACAGAGGAGGCCAATGCCTCTCAGACCCCTCTTTCCCCACCCCTGCTGCTGTGGCCTCAAAAGGACCCTGGAAATCAGCAGCGACCCGAGCTCCAGACAGCTCCGACTGCACCCTATCCTGCCTGCAAGGTTCAAGTGTCTGGAGAGTTGTGGGGGTGGGGAACTCATCAAAGTCATCCTGAGGTTCAGAGACAAGACTCCCTGCCCAGAAATATGGGAAGCCCCTGGCTCTCTCCTGTTTATTCCTGAAAAAGAGAGCCACCCCCAACCTCAATCAGTTCTCCATACGGCACCATCTTTCCCATTCCCTCAAACCCACGTCGGTCTTCTGCCTACAACCTTCCATGGCTCACTAGTGCCCACAAGGTAAAGCCACCTGCTTTTGGCTGGAAAATCTGACCGCTTTGTCTTCTTGCTCTGTAATCCCCCATCCCAGTCCTCTTAGGCTCCCCTGCCCAGCTCACCCGCCCTCTGCTCTTTCGTTCTAGGCAGATGTGCCCTGGTCCTCGAAAACTCAGGGGCCCTGTTTGGT